>JAQFYE010004168.1:0-13856 GCA_034694305.1 Protaphorura glebata
AATGTATTCTTGACGTTAGTAGTACGGCAGGGTGGTCTGGAAAAATAAACAATATTTTGGACTAACTGGCTGGAGGATGATTGGTTGATTGTGAAAGTCAAATTCAAAAGTAAGTGGCCACTTAAAAGTCAATCAATTAAAAACACACCTTGATTTGATTTGGTTTTCATTTCCAAGTTCAATGAAACGATAAAAAAAAAACAATTACAGTGAGTGACATTTGTCCGTTTTATTTCTCTGACAGAAGTTGGGTTCAGTTTTTTAGATTAATTAATCTAATTAATTATTATAAAATGGATTAATTGTCAAGAACTCAATCCCATGTGTATGTGTTTCTTAATCCAAATAAAATTAACTTTTTATTTTTTTTCCGTTTTTGTATTAGAACAAACGGTCAAAATTTCTCAAGTTAATAAATATTTTATTTTAATTCTAGATGTCATTTGTGGAACTGGATTGTGGAACGGAAAGGGGGTCAATCTCCGAAACCATACTACCTGATTTTCCACCAGTTAATAACTATGGCGGCGGTCAGAATGATGAAGATGAAACTCATTCTGAAATGTAATTTAACCACAATTTTCACAATTGAGTTATTATTTTTTACAATTTTCTTGGTTTCATATCTTGAATTTCGTTTGTTTGATGATACAGGAGACCAGTATACCCAAAGAGCATTGAGAATATGGACAACACAGCCTTTGATGTTGAAATTAAGGAAGAAGTGAGTGAATTATTCATGGGGAGGTCAATTGACGAAGAAAATATTGAAACGGTTTTTCCTTCCGGACTCATTCTAATCCACGATCAACCGACGATGACCATGACAGTGACCGCACCCGGTAGTCGGAGGGACACACATTTTTTAGCATGCACTCGAGTTTATGATGAGAAAGGATCCCCGAGTTATCTTCAAACGTCAACACCGAGTAGTTCAATTAATCGGACGAATAATTCAGAAATCCAATTCGTGCGTCGGTTAATTCAACAGAAACTTTCCGGAAGCACACGATTTTCCGCGAGATTGCATCCACCGCATCAAGACCCCTTAAAAATTCCCCCTCGGGGACAAACGTCTCCCTCTTCGGAATGCACACTACCCGACCAACCCCAAATTACTATGACCCCGAATTCTCCCAGGGGATCAAACTTTGAAGGCGTGGAGGGTGAGACGCGTGAAGAGCGGAAGCGTCGTCTATGTTCATTAAGGGCTAAACGATTCCGTGAACGTAAAAAACAAACTGAGACTCCTGAAGAAAGAAGAGTAAAGCTGGCAGCTGACGCGGACCGCCATAGAAAATCTATGGCCAACGAGACTCCCGACCAAAGAGCAAAGAGGCTTGCAGCGATTGCGGAAAGCCGTAGAAAATATTTGACTAACGAGACTCCCGACCAAAGAGCCAAGAGGCTTGCGGACGATGCAAGTCGCCGCAGAAAATATTTGGCCGATGAAACTCCCGACCAAAGAGCCAAGAGGCTTGTCGACGGTGCAGAACGGCGTAAAAAGTGTATGGCTAACGAGACCCTTGAATTAAGAAGAGCAAGGCTTGCACGTCAAGCAGAACTCCGAAGGAATTATTTGGTCGATGAGACTCCGGATAAAAGAAGAGCAAGACTTGCGGCTACGGCTTCAGGCTTTGTTCAGTGTGAATATTGTAAGAAATCCTTGGCCGCTAGAAGTTTGAGAAATCATATGATTAGTGAACACTCACAGGAAGAGGATAAAAAGTTCAAGTGTGATCATTGTGAGAAAACATTTGCGTTGGAATGTCAACAGAAGATCCACATGTTGACTCATTCCAAAGAAAAACGTTCCATTTGTGAGAAGTGTGGCAAAGGTTTTAAAGGAAAGGAAACGTTAAAAAATCATATTATTTTTAAGCATCGGTACGATGAAGATGTTCAAGAAAAATACTGGCGAGAATGAATTTTTATTATTTCTAATAAAATAAAATAAATTTATCGAATCATCGCATATTAAATCGTAAACGTTTTTCTGATATCCATAAAATACCAAATTTCGATTATTCTCAATATTTTAGCACTGAATATGATATGTAAATGTGGATATCAATATCAATATCAAAATAATTGACACTAGCACACCAAAATGTCCTGCAATAATTATCAATGGGAGCTTTCGTACAGTTTTACTGAATTTTGACATTAAACAATTCCCAATATTTTAGTTTTCAAAAACTTGTAGGACATTTTACAGTACGACATCACACCGACACCGAACAAACAAGGACACAAATATCCGGAACCCTGACCTCAGCCTCACTTCGATTGACACGTCGTGAGCGTCCCTTGTCGAATTTCAATAGTCAAGCATAGACATTAGAATCAATTCATTTACACAAGGCTCGCGGGAATTTTGTCAAATAATCCAATTCAATTCCCGGGATAGAAAATTATAAGAAATCTGACGGAATATAAAATAAAATCAACAACGTAGAAGTATCGTTTTTTTTTTTTTTTTTTTTTTGAAATTTGGATTTTGGAAATGTATACGCTAATAGTTTGTTAGGGTGATCTAGAAAATATTTTGACCTGGATGGAACTGGAAGACTCACATTGGATGAATTGTTGGAATATTTGATTCACTAATCAAATCTCAACTTGTGAAAGGTGAAAGTGAAAGGTAAGTGGACACTTAAGAAATAATTAAATACACGGGAGTTGATGTGTTAATGTCATTAATGGTGAGCAATATGAGCAGTGGACGACCCATAATATCATTAGTTGGTCGGAAATTGTAATGTATTTGCCTTACTATTTTAATCTTCAATTTGCATTATTTTATTGTAAGTCTAGACGTCATATGTGGAAATGGATTGGGGAACAGGACTTGGGTCAGATTCGGAGAACATATTACCAGATTTTCAACTCAATGACCATACACGTCAGAATGAAGAAAGTCATGTGAAAATGTAATTTTACTATGGTTTCCATAACTTAATAATATTTTGATCATGTTTTACATTTTTTTTCAATTATACATTTTTTGAAATTCGTTGATGATACAGGAGACCAATATGTCCTGATGGTCAGACACGCAAACAGCGGAAGCGTCGTCATTCGAAATTGTTATTTTACTACTATTTTCATAATTTAATAATAGTTTCATCATGTTTTACAATTTTTTCAAATATGATTTGTTTGAAATTCGTTGATGATACAGGAAACCAGCAGGTCCAAGGAGCCGCGACAGCGCCCTTGATGTTGAAATTAAGGAATTCGCGGATGATGGCGAAACTCGTCAAGAGCGGAAGCGTCGTCATTCGAAATTGTAATTTTAATACTATTTTCGAAATTTAATAATAGTTTCATCACGTTTTACGATTTTTTCAATTATACTTTTTTTTGAAATAGCGTCGTCATTCGAAGTTGTAATTTCATAATTTAATAATATTTTCATCATGTTTTACAATTTTTTCATCTATACTTTTTTTTTAAATTCGTTGATGAAGCAGGAAACGGGCAGGTAGAAGCCGAAGCATCGAAAATACAGACGACAGCGCCCTTGATGTTGAAATTAAAGAAGACGTGGATGAGACGCGCCAAGGGCGGAAGCGTCGTCATTCAAAAATGTAATTTTACTATTCTCATAATTTAATATTATTTTAATATTTTCATCATGTTGTACAACTTTTTCAACTATAATTTTTTTTTAAATTCGTTGATCATACAGGAGACCAATATGTCCTGATGGTGAGACGCGCCAAGAGCGGAAGCGTCGTCATTGGAAATTGTAATTTTATTACTATTTTTATAATTTAATTCTATTTTCATCATATTTTACAATTTATTCACCTATATTTTTTTTTAAATTCGTTGATGATACAGGAAACCAACAGGAAGCAGCAACATTGAGAATATGGACGACATCGCCCTTGATATTGAAATCAAGGAAGACGTGGGTGATGGTGAGACGCGTAAAGAGCGGAAGCGTCGTCATTCAAAAATGTATTTTTTCCACTATTTTCGTAATTTAATAATATTTTCATCATGTCTTACAATTTTTTCAACTATTTTTTTAAATTCGTTTATGATACAGGAAACCAGGAAGTCCAAGCAGCAACATTGAGATTATGGACGAAATCGCCCTTGATGCCGAAATTAAGGAAGACGTGGGTAACGTTGAGACGCACCAAGGACGGAAGCGTCGTCATTCGAAATTGTAACTTTACTACTATTTCTATAAATTAATAATATTTTCATCATGTCTTACAATTTTTTCAACTCTATTTTCTTAAATTCGTTTATGCATGATACAGGAAACCAGGAGGTCCAAGTAGCAACATTGAGAATATGGACGAAATCACAATTGATGTTGAAAGTAAAGAAGACGTGGATGACACGCGCCAAGAGCGGAAGCGTCGTCATTCGAAAATGTAATTTTACTATTATTTTCATAATTTAATAATATTTTCATCATGTTTTCCAAATTTTTCAACTATAATTTTATTTTTAAATTCGTTGATGATCCAGGAAACGAGCGGGTACAAGCAACAACATTGAGAATATGGACGACAGCGCCCTTGATGTTGAAATTAAGGAAGACGTGGATGATGGTGAGACGCGCCAAGAGCGGAAGCGTCGTCAATCGAAATTGTAATTCTTCTACTATTTTCATAATTTCATAATATTTTCGTCACGTTCTACAATTTTTTCAACTATATATTTTTTCGAAATTCCTTGATGATACAGGAAACCAGCAGGTCCAAGGATCAGCATTGAGAATATGGACGACAACGCTCTTGATGTTGGAATTAAGGAAGACGTGGATGATGGTGAGACGCGCCAAGAGCGGAAGAGTCGTCGAGAAACCTTAAGGGCTAGACGATCCTGTGAACGTAGATTACACACTAAGACTCCTGAACATAGAAAACCGAAGCTTGCATCTGATGCGGACCGCAATAGAAAATATTTTGCTGACGAGACTCCCGATAAAAGAGCAAAGAGGATTGCAGCGATTGTAGAACGGCGTAGAATATCCGTTGCCAATGAAACTCCTGACCAGAGAGCGAAGAGGCTCGCAGCGATTGCAGAACGGCGTAGAATATCTTTGGCCAGTGAAACTCCCGAGCAAAGAAGTGCAAGGCTTGCAGCGAATGCAGAACGGAAAAGAAAATCTTTGGCTAACGAGACTCCTGACCAGAGAGCCAAGAGGCTTCAAAAGGACGCCGTACGCCGGAGAAAATCTTTGGCCAATGAAACTCCCGAGCAAAGAACCAAGAGGCTTGTAGGGGTTGCAGAACGCATTAGAAAATCATTGGCTAACGAGACTCCCGACCATAGAGCCAACAGGCTTGCAGCGAATGCGGAACGACGTAGAAATCCTTTGACCAATGAAACACCAGACCAAAGAGCCAAAAGGCTTGCAGCGATGGCAGAACGGCGTAGAAAATGCAGAGAGCAGAGAGCCAATGGGCTTCCAGAGGGTGCTGAACAAAGTAGAAATTCTTCGACTAATGAAACACCAGACCAAAGAGCCAAGAGGCTTGCAGCGATGGCAGAACGGCGTAGAAAATCTTTGGCAAACGAGACTCCTGAGCAAAGAGCCAATGGACTTCCAGAGGGTGCTGAACGAAGTAGAAATTCTTCGACTAATGAAACCACCGACACCGACCAAAAAGCCGAGAGGCGTGCAGCGAAGGCAGAACGGCGTAGAAGATCTTTGGCTAACGAGACTCCTGAGCAAACAGGCAACGGGCTTCCGGAAGGTGCCGAACGCCGTAGTAAATCTTCGACTAATGAAACTCCACACCAAAGAGCCGAGAGGCGTTCAGCAAAGGCAGAACGGCGTAGAAAGTCTTTGGCTAACGAGACTCCTGATGAAAGAGCGGATGGGCTTCCCGATGGTGCCGAAGGCAGTAGAAATTTTTTGACCGATGAAACTCCCGACCAAGGAGCCGTGAGACGTGCCGCGAAGGCAGAACGACGTAGAAAATCTTTGGCTAACGAGACTCCCGACCAACGAGTCAATGGGCTTCCAGAGGGTACTGAACAAAGTAGAAATACTTTGATGAATGTGAATGGTGATTCTTGTGACCTCGTCTACCTACCATATAAATTTCGTCGATATCCGTCAACATTTACTGCATTTCACCTCTGGTGACCTTGGGTTAGAGGTCACCTGGTGAGGTCATATTAACACCCGGTGATTCTCGTGACATTCTGTACCTTCCATATAAATGTCGTTGAAATCCGTCAACATTTACTGCATGTGACCTTGGTCGGAGGTCACCTGGCGAGTTTATATTAACACTTGCTGTGTCTTGTGACCTTGTGTACCTACCCTCAAAATTTCGTCCAAATCCGTCAACGTTTACTGCATTAAAAATGATTTTTTTTTAAAAATTTTTTGATGGTTTCGGGCGATGGTCGTTCAGAAAAAAGTTTGGGCAAAATCGGAGATACACCTCAAATAGTTTCCTCGTTAGTTGACAATACGATAGTTTTCGAAAAAACTTGCTGTAATTGTAGTGGAATTAAATAATATGTTCCGGGCGGCTCAGCCTCGCGCCGTGTTTAAAATAATGTGTTCCGGGCGACTTAGTCGCGCGCCGTGTTTAAAATAATGTGTTCCGGGCGGCTTAGTCGCGCGCCGTGTTTAATTTGTTCCCAGGCCAGCACTGCCTGGAATTTTTTTTACCGCGACATAGACGACCGGGATAGAAAACATAACATGAATGACGTCATCTTGGCTTTTATTGGTATTTAATAATAAAATGAATATGAATACATTTAAATACAGACACAATTATGTATAAATTAAATAATTACTAACTAAAATGAATAAATATGAATACATTTATATACAAAAACAACGTAAATGCTATCTAATTATCATCAACTACTTCGCTAATAGCAGGTAATGGTAATTGAATGGCCAACTGTTCAATTTGATCCAAATGCTGTGGTTGTTTGTTATGAACCTTACTATGATTTCTGAGCTGATACGGTAATGCGAAGCATTTCCCACATTCCTCACATTTCTCAGGTTTATCCCCAGTATGACTGATATAATGAGCCTTCAAATGTGTTTTCAACTTAAACGACCGATTACATTGATCACAAACAAATGGTTTCTCACTACTATGACTTTTCATATGAAGCCAAGAAGCTTTTCTCCCCAAAAAATATTTTGGACAATGTTCACACTGAAAAACTTTTTCTCCTGTATGAATCCTTCTATGTAACGCCAACTGTCTTGGTAAAATAAAATTTTCTCCACAAACATCACACGGATATGACGGTTGTTCTTTTGTATGAACACGGATGTGTGAAACTAATAATATTTTTTGATTAAATCTTTTCCCACAATGTTCACACACAAATGGTTTTTCATCCGTGTGTGTGATCATATGTCTACGGAGCCCTGTTTTCCTTAAAAAACATGCACTACAAATCTCACACATAAATGGTTTTTCTCCTGTATGAATTTTTTTGTGTAAATTAAATAATTCATTTTTTGCAAATGTACGATTGCAGATTTCACAAGTGTACGGTCTTTCTCCTGTATGAGACCGCATGTGAACTTTTAAATAATAGCCACGTGGGAAAGTCTTATTACAAATCGTACACTCAAAAGGTTTTTCCCCAGTGTGGGATGTCCGTTTATGCAAAGTCAAATGTTCTTTGTGGGAAAAACTTTTATCGCATGTTTCACACTTGTAAGGCTTTTCCCCTGTGTGTGTACGTAAATGGACGCGTAAATGGTATGCTTTGGAACACACTTTCTTACAGAATTTACATGTCAGATTTGATGTTTTGTCTTCTGGTGTCAATTTTTTCTTTTTGATGGTTTTTCGTTTTCGAAGAGTTGTTTTTCTTGATGATTTTGGTTCAGGAACATCCGAGTCGCCATCGTCGTCGTCCATGGCAACCGAGGTCGATGTTGAGGTTTCTGGAATTCGCTCTGGGATTTTGGACTTACGACCACGTTTTCGAGCTTGTGGAGGCAGATTTTCTGGAATGGGATTCGCGATAGCGGTTGGTAATTTTCCAGACTCATGTAGAAATGCTCCACATTTCTCTTCTATTTGAACGTCACATTCGGGGAGCAGATTCATGTATGAAGAGTCAGTTTGGACATGGACGTAAGTGCTCTCGTGCTCGTTCTCATCTTCGTCGTACCTGTCGAGGATTAAAAATTTAAAAAGTACTTGAAATCATTGCTCTAAGAAAAATATTATTGGACGATCTATTTTCAAAATATTGCTTTCGTTATTTGTTGCAGAACAGAATTTTTTTTTCCAAGTAAATACAGGCAATGCACGAATACAATGAAACTAAGGGTCAAAGGTCGTTAATGGGTCATAAGGACACCGTATACACCTTCTGGGGAAATGCACGTCGTCGGAAATCGTTGATTTTTTGATATGTTATAGCCCTTGTGAACTTGAACAATTTTTCTGAAGGTGTTACCCCCAAAATTCGAACCGTTTGACCGCTAAAAATACACACCTGGGCAAGGGGAATGGCTTACAATGTCTTTCAATTCAGCCTCCACTCGACGTCATCACACATGCCCACCTGTGTATTCCTTACGGCCAAAGGGCCAAAACGCTTCAACTTGTGGGGGTAGGACCTTCACAGAAGTAGTTCAGGATGCCAAGAGCTACAACATATCTAAAAATCCAGCAATTCCCATCACCGTACATTTTCCCATGAGGTGTGGTCCAATCGGTATGTAGAATGTGAATGTACCCACATGGTGTCCATATACAGAAGCACAACTGTTTGTTTATTTTTTGATGTGTTTACAAAAATTTATGTTGGAGTCAAGCTAAAAATTCTAATGTATTTAATTGATCAGCTAAAATAGACACGATTTCCTCTAATAACAATTTTTATAATTCCGGTTCCTCCTAAAGCCTAAAAGAAATTTAAGCTTGACATTAATTCAAATTTTTGAAACTACGCCTAAAAATGACCAAATACATGTCCGTCATTCGCGAACGCCCTGTATGATAAAGTCGTAATTAAGAATTCCCCTCCAGATATTCCTCCAACTGTTTAGTGGCATTTGATTTTGTATTGTCTCCCGTACAACAGTAATTGCCCTGAGATGTCCACAATTTACAATTTGTGTAAATCAATACGTTCTAAAAGGCAACAAGACGGGCTTACCCGTTTTTTGAACGTTTAGGGGTAATTTATTGGGTAATTATCTAATAGTCCTCGCAAAATTTGCAAAAGAAATATGGAGTACTGGTTACAAGTATGAAATGAATGTACAGGGTGGCACGTAACGTTTGTCACCCCCTGGGCAGAACAATCCGGTGGAGTCGGCCAAAATGTGAGATATACATCTTGCAGAGAATCTTACGAAAGATCCAAGGAGCTATTCCGCTTGAAAATTGGTTCCTCGTAGCGGCGCTGAAGTGCGCTTACGTAGAAATTGGCAGGGAAAACGGATTCTTCAACGGTATTCTGACAAAAATTGCGCAAAATAATTTGCTTCAGAAAATCTGCCGATGTTATCCTTTTTGCAATATTTTTATACCATTTTTAAAATTTTGTTGGACCGGTTTGGAAGAAAGTCCATTTTCCACTAGCCACGGTCAGAGAGAAAAGTCTGTTTTTTTTACTGTAAAATGCCTTGCGACCTAAAAATCGATATTTCCCAAACCGGTCAAACAAAATTTTTAAAATTGCAAAAAAATATTACAAAAAAAGATGGCATCGGCAGATTCTTTTTAAAAAGATATTTTGGGCGCGTTTCTGTCAAAATCCCGTTCAAAAATTTATGATATTTTTCACTTAAGCTCTCGTCAGCGCCGCATGTGGAACGGATTTCAAAGCGGAATAGCTCCCTAGGATTATTCATGACTCACTCAGATCAGTGCGACCTCGAAATTTTTTCATCACAGAACCATAGTCCAGGATTTCTTTAGTGTTAAAAATAGTTGAAGTTTCTTATCTTTTAAAACGTCCTTTGCTTTTGTTTTAAGCATTATTTATTTTTTTGGAGGCTCGTAATAAAAAAAAACAGATGTGTATCACACTGTCTTGATTCTGACATATCTGTTTTTTTTTTTAAATAATTTAGGAAATATTTGTTTGTACGGTTAATGAATATTTAAAGTACCCACCATGCCACGTTAAATATTGATTAATTGTGTGCGTACCTGTGGACGGATTGGATGTGTTGACTCAATCTGAGAATGTACTTGTCACAAATTCTGCAGTTGAGGTCACACATAGAAGCAAGGACTTGACGTAAGTCATCCAAAACTGATGTCGGCCCTTGAGGTGGAGCAGGAGGCCGTGGATCGGGAGCAGGGACAGTAAAAGGAGCCTCCGACTCAAAACCCAACTCACCCTCCTTTCCTCCTTCCATACTTCTCTGAAAAGCAATAAAGAATAAAGAATTATACATACAAAAAAAAATTTGAAATTTTTTTCAAAATTTTTTTTTCTCCAGATTTTTTAATTTCTCAAAAATTTTCGTAAATTTTCAAAAAATATCATATTTTTTTTAACTCCCTTTAAAATCTTTTGCCATACAGCCTAAGGGGTTCCCTTGTGTTAACTGAAAGCTGCAATGCAAGTGATGTTAGAACGATGGCATGGGTTGGCTAGAGGTGAAATTTGAGGTAACAGTCAGTCGACAATTCTAGTATAAGGTAACGACATAATGTCAAAAAAAATTGAGTTTGTCATTTCCATTTTGGGGACACATTTTGCAAAATCCTCCTCAAGTTCTATTATTTGAGCAGTACGACCTTACCTTATAGTAAAGTGGTCCATGTATTGCTACTAACAAGTAAACCTATTCCGACGGTAAAAACCAATCGACCCAAAAACCATTCAGAAAAGTCAAACAAGGTGTCCTGACTCTACCTACCTCTAGAATAAAGGTTTTGTCGGCAGATAAAATTTTTGAAATTTTCAATTTTTTTTTAAAAAAAATCCCAATTTTTGGCATGGGACATAACATGTAAATTTTTAAAGAAGACGTGATCCCCATTTTTCAGTGTAACTGACATTTCTATGGTCCCACTTCTTCAGTTTCAATTAAATTACAACGACGGTAGGTACAGAGGAATGATATGGCATAAAAATTTCAAAACTTCAATGTTTGAAAAATGGTAAAGGGGGGGCCACGTCTTCATTAAAAAAAAATTTCAAACTTTTTTGAAAAATTCAAAAATTTTATCTGCCGACAAAACCTTTATTTTAGAGGTCAGGACACCTTGTTCTTGACATTCCTGAATTGTTTTTGGGTCGATTGGTTTTTTACCATCGGAATAGGTTTACTTGTAAGACAAACTTTAAATTTTTCTTTCAATTCAGTAAAAACTAAAAATAACTGCTTACATGGAAAATTCCGTAAATAAACGCATGACAAAATCGATTCTTACTATGTGAGCTTATACTGAATAATATGACCTGAGAGGGTCAATGACGTCACGGTTACTAACTACTGGTATTGTCAAACTGTGAGAATCAGAATAATCAGATTTTACAAAAAATCCACCTTCACTATTTTAAATGAGCTCACCTAATGGGAAATTTGTCAAATTTTTGGGCTAATTCTATAAAACAAACAATTTAATAGTAAACTTAAAATAAAATGAAAAAAATGTCAAAGTAAAGCTGAAAATTTATAAATTTGTACTTTAAGTAAAAATACAGCCAATACAGGTGCTGGGAATTGACCCTAGCTCTTTTGTTTCTGAATTGTTTACTTACTCACGAGAGTTTTACTTCGGAATTCGGTGGTAAACTAATAACGAATACTACTGCAGGGTCAAAGGTCAACGTCCTGCGTCAACGTAAATTCAGGTTTCAGATATCCGTCTGACGTCCGTCCGTGTGATTCCTATTTTGAAGAAAAGTGAAAAAATAATTATTTATTTATTTACAGTCCTTTTTTCTAACAGTTTCATTTATTTTCATTTGATTATTTATTTAGACTTTTTATAAAAAATGAAAAAATCAAAATTGTTTCAAAAATTTTAAAAATTGATTCTCTCCAATTCCGCGGGTATGAAAAGAAGAATTAATTTGTACATCAAGGTTTCAAGGTTTTGATTAGTGATTTTTCAGTGTATTCTCAATTTTCAATTGTTACGGGAAAATATGATTGTAGAAATCAAAATCAGACTCACTAATGGAATCAGTTGTAGAATTCGTAGGACTACTTTAGAGTTAATTTGCAATTTTCAAATTACTCAGTATCAGTACTCTTTGAATTCCAAATTCACAGTCAAAATAAATTAAAAATTGTAAAAATTAAGAATTGACACAGTATTTGAATTTCCCGGACTCCATACACACGTCACACAAGCGTAAGCCCAACCGGCGTCACCATTTGAAACATTGAGATATTTTCTGACTATCCTTGGAACACAAAATACTACAATATGCTAACTCGTTTAGGTATGCCTATATTTCTACAAGTTAGCACTCTGTATGTATGAACTGTTCGGATTATTCCCGAAATAACACGTATGAATTAATGTAGCCTTAATTGGTTACTAACACCCGAAGAACGTCCCTCGTCAATCTATATGATATATAATATTATATGGAATAAGGCGAATATTATGTACTTTCACCAAATTTTAGTTTTCAAAGATCTCAAACAATTTAGAAAATAAATTCAAAAATTCGGATCCTATTTTCTAAATGTAAATCGTGGAGAAGTGACAGGGTCGGACTTGGACGTCAAAAGTCAGTCGAATAATGGAGGCAAATCGTGATTAATCAAAACTGGAGGTGGAGGTGCGGAATGAATTCGTCGTATTGTTGATTTCAAATCTTTCTCCATTCAAAATTCATTCGACAATTTTATGATTTACAAAATGATACGTGGGAAATCTAAAAAATTAAAAATTCCTTTGATTTTTCCTAATTTTTTTGTGAGAATCTAAAATATAGACGCTCACGCGATTGAACTTTCAAGGTGACCAACCGTCCTACTTTACCTAGGACAGTCTTAGTTTGAGAAGGCCTGTCCTACTTTGAAAAATGTCCTACTTAATGTCCTAGTTTGATGAAGGTCTCCTATTTTATAAAAAGTTCATATTATATTCAATATGAAAATATGATTAAGCGGCTTCTTATGGAGGCTTGGGCGCCATTTGAGGGAATTTTTAGGCTGTAGTTTTTGGCATCGGCATTTGGTTTACAAAACTGGAGTTTACTTCTGAAATTGAACAGTCTGAACCTCGTGGCCAAGAATTTTCTTTTTCAAAAATTTATAATATTTGACCTCTGTAGGGCATATATTGCTATTGCATACATTGAAGTGCATGGCAAGAAGTAGGAACTCCGTCCAAAGTGGCCTCTCTAAAAATAAGTACAGTTGGAGGCCACTTATGAGAGGTCATATTTTGGAATTTTTAAAAAAGATCGGGACATAACATTTAGGCGTTTTAATTTTTAGAAAAGCAAACTCCACTTTTCTACTCCAGATAACGATATGCCAAACATCACAGCCTGAAAATTCCTTCAAAGGACGCAAAGTATGTAAGCTTCTTTTTGAAAATATGACGTGAGATTTTAAAGTGAAGAATGTGATTGACCAAGACGAATCACCACAGGCAGTTTATTCTCAGTAGTAAGGTCCTCTAATGCCTTATAATATTTTTAGATCAAGGAGTAATCCAGAACAAATATAATTCGGTGTGGATATATTGGATGAAAAAATGAATTCATTGTAGATAAAATGAAGGAAAAGACAAATTCGGTGTACATAAAATGGAGGAAAAATTAGTTCAGTGCAGATAAACTGAACTTTTAAAAATGTCCTATTTTGTTCAAGTTCAAGTTCAAGTTCAATGGTTTATTTCTGCGTTGCTGATATAAAATATGAATTACAATCATTGATTATA
>JAQFYE010004169.1:0-13856 GCA_034694305.1 Protaphorura glebata
TCTCCTTGCAGGACTCCTTTCATTATTTTTATAGGATCGGTGGGTCCATCTTTCGTCTTAATCTTCGCGTTTGCTAAGCTGTAAAGGTAAGCAAAGACCCGGGAGAACTTTGGAGAGACACCAAATTCTGACAGTACCTGCCAGAGTTTGTTGTGATCGGGTGAGTCAAACGCTTGTACGATAAGGATTTGTTCCTAAAATTCAAAACAGTCGGACCGATTTTCTCTTTAATGAACCGGGCAGCATTAATATTTTGCTTTAGATTTCTAGTATCTATTTATCTTTGCTGACTAGGATTCAATCAGCTACTTAAGGCATAAGACGCTTTAAACAAAAATCGAGTTGAATAAATTAGGCATATTTTATTAGGCAAAAGGAGAGGGCACACATCATATGGAAAAATGTACACCGTTGGAATTCCCTTCATTTTTGACATGTTGTAGCCCTTGGTGTCCCGAACAACTTTTGTGAAGGTCTACCACCGAATGACCTCTAGAAATACACAGGTGTGCATGTGCGATGCTTCATATCAAAAATGGAAGGGATTCCAAGGGCGTAGATTTTCCCATAGGGTGTGTGCCCTCTCCTTGTATTTAATTGCTTAACTTCTCATACCCAAGCCCCAAATAATGTGTAGAGCAGTAGAAATACAGAGACAGACCGTCGAAACCTCACAGAATTTCCGGATTCCACATTCTCAGTTATTTGTTTTTCTTCATCTTCAATTTTAGGATTCTGAAGATCCTTCAATTTATCCGGAGTTGTTACTGCAAAACTGTTTGGAGGTTCGCCTCCGGTAACAGGACGGACGTTAACCATTATGTATATGCGCCAGTACGATTGCGAAAAATGTAAATATTTTATATGTACCCGCACCCGGGGACAACCCGAAACTACTGAAAGACAGAGAATGAATGACTGAGTTTATTTATTTGAAATGTACAAAGGTAGAGTCGCTGAAAAGCGCAAGGTTCTAGTTTTGCGATTTCATGCCGCGTTTCTACCTCTATTTTATTTCGGATGATCTATACTTTCCATTAATAAATAATTCGGGGTTCTGAATAAATCAGAACGTTAAGCAATAACACTTCCACCACATGCAAAGTGATTCAAAGAAAACGGAGTACTAAGCGAGTACGGATTTTATAGTGTTTGTGCCAAAAGAAACGACACTCGTTTGAAATGCCAGGAATCTAAACCGAATTTTTACAAGGAAATCACTTTGTATGTAAAAACCAACTCCAAAGGTTATAGACGTATCAAAGACACAAGTGTGACCGACTTATCGGCAGTTGAAATTTTCGTTCCTTGCCAGAAACATTTGAGACAGAAAAGCTGTCCTAGCTTCCATACATTATTTCTTGAAAACCTTGTCAAAAATGTAAATATTTTGAAATGAGAAAGGATGAATTAATTTGACATTCAGGCGTCACAGCTTCATATTCATGACCTCGAATAAATGTTGAGCAGTCTTCCTGAACAGAATTCCACATAGAAAGTGGCTTCAGTGTAAGAGCTGCGGAAACAGAACTCTCAAATTACTTAAACTATAAAATGGGTGTTTTTTTCTTTTTCTCACTAATAAATGCAAACACCAATGAAATATGAATGCCGGTAGACATATGTAGGAACATAGGGTTTGCACAGCAAAACGAATTTAGAAACTAGTTGCTCGTAAAATGAATGTGAGCATAAACTTTATCCGTCATTCATTGTTTTATAGTCAGACACAGGTTTTATATTACGTAAATCCCCGATTAGAAGCCGGTCCCGAATAGTAACCCGGTCTCGAATACTAACCGGGTCTTTCTCCACCTTTCTCCATGTACTCTTATGGGGAAAGTGGTGAAAGTCTGTGACCTCCGACCTTGTCTGAATAAATACTAACCCGGGTTACTGTTCGGGGATTTACTATATTCTTTTGCAAGTAATGTCTTAGCAAACACAGCTTTTTATTAAAAAAAATTCAGAAATCAATAAGATATGGAACGAAGCGAAATGAAAGTTGACTGTAGACTAGTGTAGACATGATTCTTTCGAAGTGACGGAGTTCCCGTAGAAAGCAATAATAAAATTCAAATAGGAATACGACGTCTCGAAAAGAAAAATGTGTGCAACACTCATTTGTCAGAATTTTGAAAGGTTAAGTATGTTTGGAAGGCAGAACCGCCCACGTCTGGTTCGAATTTGGCTCAGCTTGCAAATGTATTGTCGGTGCCGCAGAGATTTCGATTATCACGGAAAGGGCGAACTTGGTCTAAAACTAAAATAAAACCCCGGCACCGATTTTGTAAATACAACTCCGCGGTTGTATTAGAAGTATTACAGTATAATTGGTACATTTATTTCCATCGTCGGTAGTCTTCAAGCCTTAGTATCACCCCGCAGGAATGCAAATTCAATTCCAAGGGTCATATGCAAATGGAGGGATAATATACTCCTAGAGTCGTTAAATGCAAGTTCCTGGTAGTACACAGGAGCTATTATATAAATATGAGTCAAATCTTAGCATTTCAGCAATTCCGCGCTCAACCTCCCTTGTACGTTTAACGGTTTGTCGGTCTGAATCCTTAAATATTAAACGTCTTAACGCTCGAAGCGGGCCAATACTGGCACAATATGTCTGTGGATATTGTCGTATAAACCAACCAATCTCGGAGAACCGAATACGAGGCAAAACCATCAAGGTTTCTGAGCCTTGGTCATGTGTAATTAACAAGACAACACAATTTTACGACTATAAGATTACTATAAGCTGTATTTGTGATTGGCTCCCATAATCCTGTATTGGTTTTGGTTTCGTGGTGATTTGGATAAAACGATAGGTTAACTGAGAAGGCCAAGTTTCTTGTGTAACTTCCTAGGCCCGATAGGCGAAATTATCCCTGATTGGGGGGTTACCCCGGATTGGAGGGTTATCACTGACGGGCGGAAATTACCCCCGATGAGAAAATTACACCAAATTGAGGGATTATCCCTGAGACATTTTGGCACCTTCTTTTTCAACCGAGCGAACCTACTGGATTGGATGTGCTTATATGTAGTTGATAATAATGTGAGATTAATCGACCAGGCCAACTTTCTTGTCTAACTTCGTAGGTTATCGAGACATTTCTACGTTTCGAAGAAAATTCGTACCTAACTTTCTGCGTGCCCGTACATTGGGTTGCCCTCCGTTTCTTCAGCCCCATCGTGAATTTTTGAATGACACCTACTATATGTATTCATTTAACTTGATTCAACCAAATGTTCAATCGAATGTCGATGTCTTATAATAATTATACGTGTAAACAGAAACTAGAACAGAATTAATTTTATGCATGCCTATGGTTAACATTTTAAGACTGGCTAGATATTTATTATTATTACGCTTGGTCACTTAAAATTTTTAAAATATCACTGTTGTACCAAAATCAATATTGGGAATATATTGTCTCACTGTACGTGTGGCAATCAGTTGTTGTGTTTCAAAAATTAATGTAGTTTTGACATAGGACCGGGACTGATAATGGGCATGACGATGACGCTGTATGTAATTCTTGCATACTGAAGTCCTTCACTTGCTAAGAGGCTAGACAAGAAGTCGAAGTTCAAATTTCAAATCTTGGAAAAGTGGCTGCTACTGTAGTCTCCTGTCCTTGTGTCATAGGTTGGATTCGTCATCTGGTTGCGATTGGTCCGAACCCTTCCATCGTTAAGTATGTATTATAACCCATATGCAGACTTATAGTGCATCGGCTTGGTTCCGAGATTAAAGAAATCATCACAGCGAGTACCTGCGGACTTGTCCTTGTCTCCCACTAGAACATTTAAATCGAAATAATAATTTAGAAATGTGTTAATGAACTTATAAGGAAAAATATATTGGACGGGGCGAGAACCTCATCAAATTACAACTTTTTTCTAAAAATTGAGATCACGTTGAACTGGCAGGATGAGTTATTTCAAGTTTCGTGGTGACCAATTGAAGTTTATGTGGCAGAAAGACTTTCTCATTTTTCAGTATTATTTTTCGATTAGTTAATTATGTGGAGGTATCACCAGAATGAACATTTTCGAAATATTTAAAAAGAAATCTGCTTTTATATTGTCTTCAATCAATATTAGTTTAGTTTGCGGGTCAAAGGTACTCTTTAAGTTTTATGATGTTAAATATTTGGCTAACTAATTTATCCTTAAAATAATTAATCTGAAGGCAGTGTAGGTCGATAGGTATACATAAATTTTTATGTCTTTGGTTGAGAAGGCGTACTTTTTATGTCGGTGCACATGGAGCTTCGTATTGACGCTAGCCTTTGTCCAGGTTTCGGAATACAAATCCTGGACCAACTGGATTGTTGTAGCTGTGATTGCAAGCCCAAATGTACCGTAAAAGATCCTCACGAATATGAACACTGGACCCAACTGGTCTCCTATATTTTATCAAAAAACCAGATATATTTCAATTATTTCAAATTACAAATTACAACTGCAATGTGGTGTGGTACTAGGAACTTGTACTCTCTTATTCTCAAATGCAGACGTTAATATACAGGGCAAACCGAAAAGTACTGAAAAATTGTAAACCGTGTGGTTTGAAGCCTTTGAGTATAACCAGTTTGCGAAAAAAAATTATTTTTTAAAATTAATTAAGCATATTTTCCCGAATAATCTAACATTGGTTTTTCATTAGTCCGTAATGGATATAACCCTAACTTAGAAAACTTCAGTTATGAAAAAATACATGAAAAGTTGTTCTTTCAAGAAAATATATGACCTGGCCCTGGTGGTGTTATAACCAAGTCTCCGAACCCAATAGTCGTCAACGATATGAAACAAAAGTAAAAAGAGTTGATGAATCCCCAGCGTTCAGTTGTATCAAATAAAGCAGCCCCAACAGCCATATAACAGAACAAAACAATCAGAACTGTCGAAATGGAGGCCGATGTTCCTGCGATAGAAATGTGACATGTCAAACATTATACTCTCAAACCCAAATTCAAGTTAAACCAATATTCACCCAAACAACGAGAAAAATTATTCGATTCAGCGAATTAGACTAATGTATGAAAACGTACCTATTATTTTCCGAACATTTGGAGGAACATTTTGGGAGTGAAAGTATTTCCACCAAGTAGAGTTGCGTAAAAGTTTAAGGCACGAAGAGGTGAAAAATTGGGCCGAAAGCTTTCCAATTTGTGTAATGAAGATAACCATTAAAGGAATTCCAACCAGAGCAAAGCTGATACAGAAGATCCGACCCCATATTGTCGTTGGTACCAAATCTCCGTATCCGATCGTTGTCAGTAATATTAGCACAAAGAAATAAGAATGCAGGAATGATTCCCATGTTAGAAGCGGGTGCTCATTTGGATTGAGGTACATCCGTAGACGCCCTTCAAGAATCGAGTTAATGTCAGATTCGTAATTATGAATGACATAATATAGGGCGGTTCTCCATTCTTCACTGCTTTGAAAGTTTACCTGTGAAGTATGGAATCCGAGTTCAAAAATTAATGTGTCATTTAGCATTTATGAGACAACATATTTTAGGGGCGAGGGTAACTTGTGGCAATTTCGTTTACTTTAAGTTATCCCACACATTGCTACCTTTCGATTATGTAATAAACAGGATTGGGTCAATTACATGTGTAATTGTAATTGTAATTGAAAATTGAATTACAATTACATTTGTAATTAATTATATCAATAATTTTGCATGTAATTTGTAATTGTAATTGAAATACTTTCAAAATTAGCTGTAATTTGTAATTGTAATTGAAATACTTTCAAAAGTAGGCTGTAATTTGTAATTCGTAATTAATTACATTTTCAAAGTAATTGACCCAAGCCTGGTAACAATACAATGTCTTACCGAATTATTGATGTCGGCAGTTAGGTTTTCTATTGCCTTGACTAATTTTAGTCTTCCAGACGATAGAGTATTTCGTCGAAGTCTCAATGTTTCTAATTCTGGATCTCGTTCAAGTAACTGAAAAATCTGTGAACAAAATATTCAAAATTGTTAGCAATAAATAAACAGCTAAAAGCATCTACTATTTGAGCCAAAAAAGTATGGTCAAACATAATTTCGTGTCCTAGTGAAGATGCCCTAAGAAAATCTTTAGTGAAGAAATTTCTAGTTGGAACTGGAAGCATACAACACATAGCGAGTCTATACAAGTGGAGGGATCGAACACTCACTACTCCGAAAACGTAGGGACCGCCTGTTGCACCACTTACTACGACGGCTCTTTATTTGTTTGTTACAATGAGAGTAAAATATTGGAAAGTGTTGTTTCATTCAAAGCTTCTAAGATGTTTGACAGCTGTGACGTATAAATGATGCACTTAACAACATCAACATAGCGGAGATAACTCCAGAATAAAAATAGTCGGGCACATAATGTGCTACGGAGAAGGTTGCGTGTGTAAAAGTAATTCATAATCGAACTCTCTCATGAGTGTGTGTATAAGGTCATATTGAATTGAAAGACACTTAATATGACACTGGGATATAAAAGTCCATTTATAATATTCATAAATTCTAACCCGTCCTAATTCTTACTTCATATGTTCGTTGCTATTAATTTGTAGTGAATGGAAATATTGAACACAAACGCGGCGCACTCTAGTGATGTAATTTCGTTTCGATCAACGTAATCAGAATTCTAAAATGACAAGGTATAAATAACGTCAACAATAAGTAGGGTTACTGTGTGACATTAAAAAAAATAACCGATTCGTTGGATTTACAGGTTAATTACAACCGGACGGAAAAATAAAAATGACTACCAGGCATAGTAAGTCTGAAAGCCTGAAAAGTGTTTTCCGGTGTGTGTTTTAAACCCTAAACGGTCGCCGGAACGCACACCGGCGAAGTTTTTTTGACATCAACATGAAACTCCGAACTGTTACTCTAACACAAAATACGTCAGAAATTTGGAATGGATATAGCAAAAAAAATCTGCTCCCAAACTCCCAATAATGACACTACCCTGTCCCGTAGAAGTCGGGTCTTTCTCCGTTGAGTATTCTGAGTACCTGATGAAGGACTGACCTCCGACCTTACTATCAGGATTCTATTAAGTATAGCCAGATTTTGCTGCCACCAAATTTCGAAAATACAGTTTAAATCAACAAAGCCGGTTGGCTCTGGCTGCTGCATCAGTCTTCGCATGACGGAAAAGGTGAAACTTGGTGCACACGAGACTCTCCATGATTTCATCGGTGTTAATCACTCGAATGACACCGGACTCAATAACCTAACGCATTTATTCAATTAAAAGCCCGGATTCATACAAGGAGGTACGAAGTTGACAGCCTTTCACCACTTTCTCCATTACGATATACGGAGAAAGCTGGAGCAAGACCAGCTGATATTACGGCCCGGCAAATAATAGAATAACTACACGGTATATCACCTTGTATATACAAATCTCTGATCCTTGCAAACCTTATTGGGTCAACCGGAGAATGCAGAAGTTGATTTGGAAGCCAAGCCGTATGGCTGAAGAACTATACTTTGTCTTTAATCAAATTCTTACAAGCTATGAAAATTTATGGCAATTTCAGTTGTATAATTTCACATACCCAAGCCCCACATAATGTGTAGAACAATACAAATACAGTGAAAGATTTTCGAAACTTCATTGATTTTCCACGGTCAGTGTCGACTCTGCGTGTCAATTCTTCCTTTTCGTCCGAGATATTCAGACACTGACAAATAATGTTTAATTTGTCGGGGGTTCTTAGCTCAAAATTGTTCTGTGGTTTGCTTGAGGTAACCGGACAGTTTGAATTGGTAAGCATTATATTCCGATGCGTTGGACACTGTTCCATAAATTTCAATTCGCAACCATTATCAACCGAGAGACCGAGACATGGTAATATTAATGAGTAAGAAATGTGTATAGTTTGGAAGTAATTAAGCTATGTTAGCTGTAGGTGTTAACTATCAAGTAATAATAAGCAGTACTGCTGGTCCTCAAAAGTTGGAGGTGTATCTGAATTCAGACGATTGTAAATTTTTGACGAATTACCCGCACTGCGACAACCCGAAAACCATTGGAGAGACACTGACTTAGTGACATAATAGTTGTGTTTGTACACTGCACAAAAGCAGGACACTGCCGCTGGAAAGCGCATGCAAGGTTCCGGTTTCGGGTTTCTTCACCGCTTAGCTTACAACTTTTCATTTCGAATGATCTATACTTTCCATTAATAAACTATTCGAGTTTATGAATAATTCAGAAGGCTAAGCAACATGCACTTGTACAACGTACAATACGATTCGAAGATAATATGGAGCCCGTGTATGTATAAGTGGTTTGTGGCAAAATGAACGATAGTTCAAAATGTCATACAAACCAAATTTGCGAATTCTCACCTAAAAGGAAAAGAAAACTAATTTTCATGTAAGAACCGAGCCAACAAAAGACAATCCCATTCCCAGAGGTTGAATCAAGTGTACGCAATAAAAGTTCTCATGTAATGATAAACTGTTAATCCACAGCTGGAATCCGTCTAGGCATTTTGATAAATTTTAAGCATAACTGTTCCAGGAACATCCTATTGGAACCGAAACCCGTAGAAGTATTAAGCGACCAACATGTAATGATGAAAATAGAAATCTTGCGACGATACCCTTTCGTTCATCGTTCATGTGATCATGAACACGTTAATATAACAGGGTGTCCTTAAATGATGCTGACAGCTTGATTTTGCTATAACTTTCGACCCACAATTCCGACCTGAATAGGCTAGGCGCAAATTGAAGCTGAATAACAAGCGGAATTAATAAAAATTACTAGGAATGTCATCATGACCAGGAACGTAGCTCAGATACGCTGAAGCACTTTCCTGTTTTTTTTTAACACTGCGGTAAAAGGCGTGATTTCATGGCATAACAACCCTTGTTGAATTCAACAAATTATGACGTCATTCTGGCAAAAATTTGTAAATTCTTGTCCGAAATTTGTCTTCGCCAGCCAATTTTTGCCGGAATGACGTCATAATTTGTTGAATTCAACAAGGGCTGTTATGGCATGAAATCACGCCTTTTCTGCACCCATTACCGCAGTGTTAAAAAAACCAGGAAAGTGCTTCAGCGTATCTAAGCTAAGTTCCTGGTCATGATGACATTCCTAGTAATTTTTATTAATTCCGCTTGTTATTCAGCTTCAATTTGCGCCTAGCCTTATTCAGATCGGAATTGTGGGTCGAAAGTTACAGCAAAATCAAGCTGTCAGCATCATTTAGGGACACCCTGTATATTCATTATAGCAACTTAGCGAATCCTGTCAAATTTCTCGAAGACATCCCTATCATTGCATAAGTTTTAATGAGAAATCTAATTTGGGGCTGAGCAGATACGATCTGTTCAAATACATAAACATGTCCGTCGTGCGAAACTTAATGCTAGAATGGTTGTGGAGGTCTCCCGCAGTACATTGACCATATTTGCTCGGTACAATACTATGTCGTAGTCATTTGGAAGATTTAGTCATGTCCCAGTCAATTGCAGCAATTGATAAATACGACTAGTGCGTTGTTCAAATGACTAGAATCGCCAGCCCATTGTATAAATGACTAAAATGACCAGTCAAATATACAATTGACTAAATCTTCCGAATGACTACCGACAATAAACAAGCTAAAATTTTTCATTTAAATCGGAAGTTTGATGTGATAACCGGATTGTTCGATCGTCAGTCTCACTTTTTTCCAAGATCTTAAATAGCGACGTGCGGGAGGACCGCGGTCCCGAAAGCCAGAAATACGGAATAAATTGTAAGACTTTTACAGCACAAAATGTATTTCACTTCCAAATACACTGTGAATACATGTCCAACTTATGCGGTTTCTGTATATAGTAAAACGAATTAAATTCCAGAGTAAATTAATCAGATACTGTGAATTCAGGAATCGTTTTAGATTTTCTTTAACATTTGTATCACACATTTCATAAACATTAGTGAAATTCGATATTCCCCTGAGAAGATAATTCCATTTTAATCATCACACGCATATTATTAATATTTTGAGCAGTCAATGTTTTTTTTGTACAACTGTATTCATCATTATGTAAAATACATATCTAGTTCATGATAATATATACAAATTAGTACACAACCATGGCCAAAGTAATGCTTAACCAAATTAGCTCCCGCCTGCTGGTGTCAAAATAGGATCAGACCGATGACTACTCGCCGCCATAATTTTATCCTTGAGTTTACTATAATTACAAACAAAATTCGCAGGAAAATTAATACTTTTCAAAGAACTTATGAAACCGAGACAACTGAAGAATATTTGGATCGTGTACCATTTATTTTCTCGAACTTTTCTCTTGGCCTGTTCAGTCTTTATCCAGATTTCCGTGTAATGCTTCTGTACCAACTGGATTGCAGTAGCTGTGATTGCAAGACCGCATAGAATGTAAAACGCCCTGGCTAGTCCAAGGAACGGATTATCCTTTCCTGTAATATAATCACAAAATTATAATATGTTACGCATACTTTAAATCAAATCAGGCTAAAGATCATGAATGTGGATCCAGATGTACAATCAATTAGACGATATACTTGGCTGACATATTCGTGTTTAGGTAAGTGCATTTCTATTTTCGGATCGCCAGGTTCTACAGGCATTGTTTGGCGACCGCTAGAGGCCAGATGGATTATTCCAAAAAGTCCAAGTTTGGTGCTGACATTTTGCTTGCTTCGAAACCTAATGAGCATGTACCCGGTAGACATTTAGGCCTGAAGTCAAGGAAACACATTAAATTAATTGTCTAGTCCATTGACTTCAAGGTGTTTGGTTCTTATGGAGATCATAGCAAGAAAAAATATCCCAGGGTACATTTGTCCAAAGCTCTGTGGTGATCGCAATTGAAAATTGGGTCATCTCGCTATTTCTATGCCTAATCTGATTGGGTATAGCTTATAGCATAGCAGAAATATATACATTTCAAGGCCCTACACTACATGCCAGCGTTCTCTTTGAAAAGAAATCTACAAAATATTATATGTAATCAAATTGTTATCATAAAATTCTCAACCTGGCTCCGGTGGACGTGGAATCAAGTCTCCAAATCCAACCGTCGTCAACGTAATGAAGCAAAAGTAGAAAGAATTGACGAATCCCCACGATTCCTTAATGTGAAACAAAAGTGCTCCTAATCCCATGTAACAGAGCAGAAGAATTACAACGACAGATAAAGAGGCGAATGTCCCTGTAATGAACAATAGATCATAAAAAGGAGGGGACACAAAACTTATGGGAAAACGTACGCCGTTGGAAATCGCTGGGATTTTAATATGTTGTCGTCAGTATTATCCTGAGCAACTTTTGTGAAGGTACTACCCCCAGAAGCCTAACCGCTTGGCGGCTAGAAATACACCCGGAAAGTCTAGTCGTATGGCCGGTGGGGAAACCGCCATGGGTGGAGCAGATGACCCCTGTATATTTCTATCGGCCTTACCTTTAGGCTTTTTGGGTTTCAACCTTCGCGGAAGTTATTCAGCGGGTCAAGGGTTACAACATAAAATCTAAGCAAATCGCGCTGGAGGTCACTTGGTTGACTTTTGAACCCGCCATGAGGACTGTTTCGACACTAACCTGACATAAAGTGAGATGGAGTCATACACCTAACGTCGAATACCTTCCATTTATAAATGACTTAGAAGTTTGCTAATAATATAGAAGAAGCTGCTAATATTTTGTGTACGAGCGTGTGAGAGCACACGGATTCTCTAATTATGTACTTGAAAGCTTTAATATTCACAATCCACGGGTGTTCATCGCTAAAGTATTTCTAGCAGCGATGATTACGACACTGTGATAATTAACACGGTAGTTCTGATACTTACTTCCTGCAAGCAATCATTTACAGATTTTATTATATCAACTATTTCGCGGCTTCCAATTACTATACGCGGTATCCTGTGGGGATCATCCGAATATGACAATTGAGAAGGCATATGGAATTTTGTTGAAGGAACTCGTAGACGTCTTAATAGTCCTTCAAACCTTGCAATAATATTAAATAAACCGTGTAAAGCGGATAATCTATGCGAATGTGCGAACGCGACTGTGATGTGATGACTGCATGAGGTTTAGAATTTTAAGTTTTCTGTTCAATTCACATTGTATTTTCTTATTTCATGTACAAAATATTACCAATCATTTTCCGAACGTAAGAAGCATCTGTTTGGCTTGTAAAGTATATCCACGAAGTCCAGCCACCACATATTCTTACAGAGAGAGTTGTACATAATCGGCCTAAGATTTTTCCTGTCTGAGCTATGAAGATGAGCATGACGGGAATTCCAATAAGAGCATAATTTACACAAAAGATCCGACCCCACATTGTCGTTGGAGTCAACGATCCGTATCCGATTGTTGTAATCAATATGAAAACAAAGAATAGTGCATGTTGAAATGACCCCCAACTTGACCGAGGGAGTTCAGTCTCGTTTAGGTAAACTCTTAGCTCTCCGTTCAAAATTGAATTGATTGCAGATTCGTAATCCTCAATGGCGGATAATGCCACAATCCATTCTTCACTGTTATTTCTAAATTGTATCTGCAAAATATATTAAAAATTATATGAATACGGATGTAATGAAAGTGTCCGGGGTAGTGTGCCGAAGATTCAGGTGAACAGATGGAATGAGTTGGCGATTAGATTACTGGCTATTAGGCAAATCGCCGAATAGATTCGAGCAACATATTGATGACATCCTTATTTTCTTAAATCTGTGATTGATCATTCTGGACAAGCGTATGATCAGTCAAGATTTTCGTGATCATAAAACGTACCAGAATAATAATATGTTACCAGATTACTAGAATTGTTTGATAGGTTTCCCATTGCTTCGATTAATTTGAGCCTTCCAGATGATAGAATACTTCTCCGAACCCTCAATGTTTCCAGTTCGGAATCTCGCTCGAGTAATTGGAAAATCTGTATACAGAAAAGGCATTAGTGTGCAATAAGTCAGACACATTTATAAGGGCTACTATCGCAATCACAAATTAATGAATAGAAGCCGAACTTTTTTCCACTTTCTGTATCGCGAGTCGCGACTAATGGCGAAACTGGTAAAAATCTCTGCTTTCTGACGTTACTAAAATAAAAATACAACACCACCTCTTGAACCTCTTGAAGTCATTTACGGTAAACATGCCTTATTTTTGTCAATTCCATTAATGGATACAAAAACGCCCAGGCCAAGTTTATTAATTATTTTAACTTTTGCTTGTAAGTGGCATGTAGATGGCATTATTGATTTCCTCGCACGTACGAATTAAGTACGCCAAAACCATAAATCACTTTATATTCATGTTATATGATAATGAGAATTGATAGGTCAATCCGCTATCCGAATCTTCACAACGTTTTGCCCCACTCCTGCAAACCCAAGTATATTGCCAGGAAATATGAAACACACTGCTAGAGAATTTTATGTAGAGCGTTTTTAGTGTACCTTGGTAATTTTAATCATCGGCACAACGCACAACGGGACTCCCAGCACTCCCAGGAGAGTTCTTGAATATAAGGAGACAAGATAAATCTTAACTCTCGTGCGTTAATTTCGTTTTACTTAAGGAATTTTGATTTGATTTGATTTGATTTATTCAACTGTCGGACCGATTTCACAGCACAGCGCGTACGGTTTTACACAATCAATAGAGTTACAATGTGCACATTAAATTCCTAACGAAATCAAAATTTATACGACTAACTAGGTTACCAAAATTTCTTCCATTATTATATACAATCCGGGGTTTTCATTAAGGCGAAGTAAGAGGTTCGAGGTCAGGTCAGGTCAATGAACCTGAGAATACTAGAAATTACTGTCCAGTCGGAT
>JAQFYE010004170.1:0-13854 GCA_034694305.1 Protaphorura glebata
TTAAAACGTATGTTCACTAAAACGCAATTTAATGCATATAAAATAAACTCAAAACTGATCAAAATAATTTACAAAATGTGACCGAACGTACTGTACTCCTTTGAGCCCAGGACTCTGAAAAGCTGTTGCTCTGAATGTAGGTTGTTTTTCAAAAGTTTGTACATGCTTCGTTAATTTTTATACATTCAAACCATTCTCTTATATTTCTAGTTAGCTTAATATTACGTTGAAACTTTAAAGCATAGGATCAGGATTATGAATATTTTGCAGATACAATCAAATGAAGTGAGAAAAAAAAGACAATTTCAAAATTTAAGTGGCCATATTAATTCAGAATAGTATTAAGGAAAGTAATATTCACATTAACTGAGAGTTCTGATTTGCAAACAGGAAAAAAATTTAAAAAGAAAAAAACCTTTAGCGTTCATACTTAATAAGAAATCCTAGTCATTATCTACTATTACGACTCTACGACTAACTATCCCAGCCACCTCTTTTGCCTTTTCTTCGGTTAACATGTGGGCTCCAGAAATAAGATGATCCTTCAAACTTGCTTTTCTAGGGAATCCTCTGCCACAGTAGGGACATTTGTGCGGCCTTTCCTCTTCTGGCAAATGATAGGGGAGATGTCTTCTCAATTCAGTCCCGGTTTTGTAAGCATTCCCACATACTTCACATGTAAATGTACGAGGAACTAGATCACTGTGGGTCACCAACATATGCCTTTTCAAAACTTGAGGTGAGCACATGGATTTCTCACAAAGGTCGCACTTGAACTTCGGTTTCCTCAATGCAGTGAAGTGCATTTTATAGTGAGCTTGCATACTACCTGTGTATAGAATTAAAAGAATCAAATTAGAATTCCATTCCAACTTGTACTGTTTAATTTGAATGCCTTTGCGAGAGAAAGTAAGATTCTTCGGTTCTGTATCCAATTTTGTACGGTGGTAGAACAAATATTATTATGAAAAATTCGTTGCATGAAGAGGCTGTAAGGTTTTACGCAATGATGCTTCTGGAATCTGGGAGAAAACTAAAGTTTCCAGAAATAAGGGAAATGCTTACTGAAAGCAGAATACTGACAATACCCGTGACAAGCAAAGGTTTCAAATTCGTCCCATTTTATGTTTATTTTGGTTAGGAAATTCGAGGAAAGCAGTTTTAAAAATGTGTTTTGAAATATGCGCAAGAATCGTTGAGCAAAATTAAGGCATTTTCAACGAATTACGCAGAAATCGCTTCGTCAGTAAAATAAAGTAAAATAAAACGGCTTGAGTTTTCATATTAATATTCATTTGCTTTCAATTTTTCGACACTCTCAGTCAAAAAAAATTAAAAAAGATTGCGTCTTTTGGACACACTAACAGTTTTTTATATTTTTACCTTTGTTTCGGAATGTGGTTCCACAAATGCTGCACAGAGCTATTTTCTCTGGTGGCCCTTCATGGTTCTTCAAATGATACTCTAGAGGTCCTTTAGTCTTGAAACATTTTTCACAATATTTACATTTGAATGGTCTCAATTGCTGGTGCACAGCCATCATGTGTACTTTGAGATAAGTCTTCGATGTCAATATTTTCTCACACAGTGTACACTGCTGAGGAGTTGGAGGGGCTCGTGGGCGAGGACCTCGTTTTCCTACAAAGGCAAAAATATTTTAAAATTATAATCCTAAATAATTTGGAATCTAATAATACACAATACAAACATTTAAACACATGGAGTAATATAATTTGGCGAATTTTTTTCGGAACGTAACGTTATATTTCAATCGAATTTCCACGGTCAAGTTGTCTTATAGGATACCAGAATTGATACCCGGATTGAACGCCGAATGCCCGTCACTTTTGAAATGACATTTATTTTACAATTTACAGTACAAAAATAGTGGACAACACATATATTTGAAGAGTGCAGAAGAATGCGAACTATCTTCTCCACCGAGGAAAAATAAGATGACCGCACCACATTTCATGTCAATGTCAAAGGAATGTGACGATTTTGTCACCAGAATAAATTATCTTCCAATCCCTTAGTAGTAATTAACTACATTAGTTGTGCAGTTTTGAATGGTATGCTTGGAACTGGAATGATTCTAAAGTTGTTACCATCTGACCTGACAAATCGGTTGCGGTTATGCACTTGTAGATTGTATGTATACAAACATTTGGTTTGACCTCTCTAGTTAGTTTTGGCTGACTGAATCTAGTCAGACTTTACTTGAAAACTAGTGAACTTGCTTGCATCCTGTACTTACTACAAAAATATAATCATTATTTTTATTTACTTTTTGGACGAGGTGGAGATGGATCATTCGGATCTCGCTTGGTCCTGGTCCGTTTTTTCTTTACTCCGACATTGTCGTTTTCAGTATCCTTCTCCTTTGGTGTAATTTCGGGCACCTCAAACTCGTCTTCCATATCCGATTGTGGGGCAAAGTGATCAGGCGTACCTGGTAGGCTGTTCAGATAAGACAAATTGTTTTACATAAGATTACATGGGACAGGTTGTAATGTTTTCTTAAGACAATATTGAAACTAATCCATAGACCAGACGAAAAACTGATTTTATGATAATTAATTACCTAGATTCGCAAATGAGTAGAGGATCCATTTCGACGTCTTCAACTTCGGTCTTAATTTTGCAAGCTGTAGCGTCCAGTGGGACTTCTTCATCCTGATCAGTTTTCGACTTTTTTGATTTAGATTTTGCCTTCGGCTTACTTTTACTTGATTTGCCCCGAGTACGTGCTTTAGATTTAGTTTTTGATTTTTTGCTAGAAACCTTAGCCCTTGTAGCCCTCTTAGCCCTGCGCTTAGGAGGTGCGAATTCCTCGTCCTCCTCCTCCTCTTCCACCTCCTTTTCAGTACTTTTTCTGAGGTCAGCAATTTTAGAGTCAAAAGCTTCGAGGTCAACAAATAGCTCGTAGAATTTGTATAATTCCACCAAATATTTCCCACAAGTAGAACAAAGCTCAAAGTCATCGGCATCTGAGGTCAATTTGAGGCTGAAGACTTTTAAGATGATCTGTGCAAGTGGAACAACTGTCGAAGTGCCCATGACCTTGTCCAATGTCATTAACCCAGTCACACCGAATTTACCTGGAATAACTTCTTGTGTACAGTTGGCACAGTTGAAAGTGGTGGTAGCGATTTTCGACAGTACTTTACAAGTTTGCACTGTTTCATGGCCAACTTCCTCCGCCATTTTGAGTGTCCGGGTCAAGGGCCAGGAGCTCTAACCGGAAAAACACTGATTAAACTGTTTTAAGATGAAACTTTCATAAAAATAAACTTATTTTGACTGTCAATAATTATTTCAAAAAAGATTGATTTCCCCGCCACAATTCCGTAGAGTCCGGAAATTCGATGCTCGGTTTCATAGAGTTCCGTAGAGTCAGAAAATGAAGGAATTACTACAGGTATGGTCATAAATACCGTTTCATAGGTGTGCCCTTGCCGGACAAAACTGATATAATATACAGGCACAGGGTGGCTGAAAATGACGCCCGAGTTTTTGAAAATAAATTCCTCCTAAACAATCCAACTGATTCTCGTGTGACTTTTTCTGAAATTAATTTCAATATATCCGATTGGCTGTCATTGGGAATTAAGTTAACACGACATATGGCGACACTCATTGAGGAATCAATGAGACAATTTTGTGTGAGATATTTAGTTGGTGACTTTAAATATTGTATGTCTACGACAACGTCATGTAGGGTGGGGCCAGTAGAACATATGACTGATAATTAATCGAAACTGAAACCGAAACAACAAGAAGTCCAATACCATGAAATTCAAACAACACATCGTCGTATTTTACGCTATCTAGTTTCTCTAGTGAGGTTTTATTTCGTAAGTATAGTAACGTTATGTCCATATTCGACTCCACATTTATAATTAGCCTTAAAATTATTTTACAACGTTCTTTTTACCAATATCCACTTCACTTGTCACTAAACAGTTTGACATGACAGAACAATATTTGTCTTAGAATTAAATTCAGATCAGCCCAAATTTTCAGGATTAGTTGATTAAAATGCCGCTAACATAAATGTCGTCCGTCATTATCTGACACTTTACAACATGTCGTCATACCCTTCCGTCGAAAATCTACTGAATTCCGCGCCGAGGTGGACCATAATGACGAAACGATTGACAAATAAAACTTTCGAACCCGTGACTGACAAGGACTTATAACACTACTAATCCCAAAGATTTGAAGCTGAGGTATACAATGCTTTCTTAGAGAATAAATAAATAATAAAATAACGATTTTACATAAATAGAAATCCATGTCAGTTCGATTCGTCTGAAAAATTCTATAGATGTAAATCTTGACCTAATAAGTAATGTTCATTCCAACACTGGATGGGACCAAACTATTCAGACCCAAAGCCAAGAGTCGAGATATATTGATGAGCTCAAGCGTTTGAGGTCAACATAATATATGTGTAAATTTTCACTCAAATCGAACCTACATCATTCCTAAATTCTTTAGTTCCGCTGTCGGATATAAGTTTTTCAAGATAACAATTAAGAACTTAAGCGGAAGCTAGTTTTCTTGGAAAGATTTTTACCCACTCGAAATCTGACCCTAGAGGTACCATCAAGTGTCCTGTCCACAAGTATGACCTTCCTGTCGGTACTGACGATCTTAATTCAATGGTAGAAATTTTCAAAAATTGCAATTCCGACAGGTATGTACTTAAACCTGCACAAAATTTTCAATGGATAGCTAGTAAGAGAACCAAAATATAATATACTTGGCGACAGGGGCGAAACCTTCATATTCGAGACGTGGCCAGGACACTTGAAGAAATTACTAATCCTGAACATGTATACCTGATATCAGTATTTACATGGATTACAATTGTTGAATTGTGATGCCCGGTCCGATTGCCGAATAGCAAAATACAAAAGTACAAAAAAATTAATTTGAAGTTCTAGTCATTGTCCACAATTGCAATTTTGTTGGTTCCAATCCCAGCCTCAATTTTCGCCTCATCTAAACTCAAATTGTGGGCTCCAGAAATAAGATGATCTTTCAAACTAGCTTTTCTAGGAAATCCTCTACCACAAAAACGACACTTGTGAGGTCTTTCCTCCTCTGGTAGATGATAGGGTTGATGTCTTCTCAACTCATAATTTGTTCTGTATGCATTTCCACAGATTTCACAAGTGAAGTTACGGAGATCACTGTGTGTATTTCTATGTTTTCTCAAAGCTTGAGGAGTGTGTAAGGCCTTCCCACAAAGGTCACACCTGTGTTTCGGTTCCTTCATCCTCACTGAACTGAAGTGCATTTCAAAATGTGCTTTCAAATTTCCTGCAATTAAAGAATTTAAAATTAGTTTAATTTTATTGAGTTACGCCGTACGACCGTTTTTACCTTTCGTAGCGAATGTTTTTCCACAGATGCTACATAGAGCTGTTTTCCCTGCAGCACCTGCATGACTCTGCATATGAACAGCGAGAGCTCCACGGGTCGCCAAGCATTTGTCACACGATGGACACCGAAAAGGTCTCATTTTCAAGTGAACTGTTTCCAAGTGCACTCGAAGGTAAGACTTTGAATTCAATTTTTTTGCACAGATTGGGCAATCCGTTGGATTTGGCTTGGATCGTGGACCAGTTCGCACACCTGTAAAACAGTTTTACAATTCAGGTTCATTCGAGTGGAATGTGCAAAGAATAAGCTGAGAATAACGTTGACGAAGACAAGACGGCTACGATTTTCAACATTAAATAGTTTTATTTTAAAATCCCAACAAAAACCATACTTACGGATTCGCTTCCTCTTTGGAGGCGGCAATGTACCCGCGATTGGATGTGCAAGGCCCATGCTGTCAAAACCATCAGTAGCAATTAAGGGCTCTGGATCGTCTGCATCATCTGACTGGGCCGATAGACCGTCTCGAGAAGTTGGTTGGCTATTTATAAAAATACATAAATGAATTACAATTATTATCGTTTCTTGTAGCACACTGAGCGTGCTGTGGGGTTCATTTCAAAATATTTATCTATACGAAAAAGTGAGATATACATTTTGTATTGAAATGTGTCGAGTTGAGCGTGAGGTCTAGTTCATGGTGAAGAACCACAACGTAATCCCCGTCGTATTAACACAATATGTAAAAATATTCTTCATAATAGTACAATTCTGAGTGTCAACAAAAACATTCACACATGCAAAGTTTATGAGAAACATTTTCAAAATCATTAAATTGATATTGAGACACACTGTCTAGAACGGATTTTTGAATCGTAATCCTCAAGGCAGATTGGCTCAGACGATCTCCTTTTTTCTTTTTTTTATTAAAAATAAACGATGGTCCCCATTCCCTCTTCAGAGAAACCACTGGTTTTTTTGGTTCAAACTAGTTCATATTGTCTAAACCAGATTATTTTCGGATGGAACAGGTTTAGTTTAATTAAGCGTACCCATAAAACCGAAGTAATTCCATACAAATTGGTTAAAAAAAACGATTTAAACTAAGTAAAAATAAAACCTGCTTTATTTTTATTTTATTTTTAAAGACACCGTTATTCACTTACTTAGCGTTGGCGTTGAACATGAGCCAAGGATCCATATCGGCTTCAATTCCTGCCCGGACTTTAGGCTTAGTTTTGCGGCCTCCCGATCCCGAACTTTCAGCGGTGACCTCTGCTTCTGGCTCTTCCATTTTGATAACCAAATCATCCATCGGATTATGATCACTCCAGTCATCATCGTCCTCATTTTCCTCTTCTTCTTCTTCCTCCTCGGATTCTGATTCTTTTATATGTTTGCGCTTTGCGGGCACTATATCCCGAAGGTTATATTTCTTGCTCTTAGAAGGTTGGCTCACCGGAGTCGTCTTGGGCTTCGACGGTGTCCTCTTCCTCTTGCTGATACTACTTTTCCTACTCCTAGTTTTACCTGCAATATTTAGACAACGAATCATTCAGTCGTTAGTACAATTCTGAGATTAAGTTCTTTTTTAACAGAAATAATAACTAAATAAATAATTTTGTAACTAATATTTTGATGACTAATTGCATATTGTGAAAATGTGAAATATTTTTGTAACTGAGAAATAAAATCAAAATCTGAAAAAAAATATGCAAACTATTTGGTTGGGTTGGGATTTCATCTGGAATTGAAATATTTATCTAATAAAAATTAGCTTTCTGACGGACACATTTTATTTTTGTAAATATTTCTCGGAAAAACTCCTAGGTATTATATACCTAGGAATAACTCTGTATTTAGTACTTATCATTTGATTTTGATTGAAATAATTCTCCAATTACAACAATTGTCGTAAGGAAAATCATTCAAACCATTCAGTGATTTCAGTTGTTATCGTTGTGATTGAAAAAATTCTGCAATTGAGATATTTCTTGATAATTTTCGTGATAGACTGGTTGAAATAGTCTTCTGTAATTACAAATTGCGATTGTCTGATTGAAATAACCATGCAGACACAATTTCAGTGATTACGAACAATTCTGTGACTGAAATAATTCGTTAGTCCAAATATTTCTATGATTACAAAATTGCAATACCTGAGAATATCTGCAATCAATAATATTATTATTGACATAATTCCAGTTAAATCATTGTGGTTGAGATAATTCAGTAATAACTGACATCATAGTGATCGAAATAATTATAAGTGAAAATGTCAATGAAAATCATACGGTTGTAATCAATAATTAATTCGTTCTCACGAAAAAGTCTTTAGCTTACCTTTGATGATGCATGAAATATTAGAATCCAGTGTTCTGAGGTCAACGAATAATTCATAGAATTTGTATAATTGTGACAAATGATTTCCACAGGTAGTACAAAGTTCAAGACTCAAATCTGACAGCGCTTTTGAAGGTTTGACGTTCAACACTTTGGGAATAACGTCAATAAGTGGTACCGATAACCAAGTGTCCTTGACCTCATCGTAAACCATTAATTCAGTTACACCGAAACCACCTGCAGAAACCTCTTCCTCACAATTAGCACATGCGAAAGCTCTCTTGGTCACTTTCGTCACTGCTTCGCACGTTTGTTGTGTTTGGGTCTCCGCAGCTTTTGTAAAAAACGCATCTTCGTCATCATCATCGGTCGACACTCTCTTCGCAATAGCGCCGACACCGTCGGTCGATGTTTTCCTGGAAATAACACCCTCGCCTTTCTGAATTCTTGAAAAAGTACCTTCAGCGGGGTCCAATTTGGAAAATGTGTCATCATCGTTACCGTCCGTCGACATTCTTCTAGAAAAAGTGCCTTCGGCGGGATCCAATTTTGATAAAGCGCCTTCTTCGTCTTGACCATCTGTCGACATTTTTCGTGAAAATGTACCTTCAGAAGGGTCCAATTGTGAAGAAGTGCCGTCACCGTCGCCTTGACCGTCAGTCGAAATTCTTCTTGAAAAATTTTCGTCACCGTGACCGTGCACATCATCGGCCGACGTTCGCCTTGCAAATGTTTCCTCAACCAGAACCGATTTTGTAAAAGTACCTTCGTGGCCTTCGTCATAGCTCTCCTCTGTCGACATTCTTCTTGAATAATGTGCCTCACCGTGACCCTCCGTTGACATCCTCCTTGAAAAAGTGCCTTCACCGTGAATGTGACCGTCAGGAGGTGATATTCTTGAATAACTGACCTCGGCGTGACCGTCCGTCGGTACTCTTGAATAAGTTACCTCACCGTGACCATGACCATCTGTTGGTATTCTAGAAAAATTGTTCTCACCGTGACCTTGTCCTGCCATGGACATTCTTGAATAATTGATTTCACCGTGACCGTGAACATGACCGTCCGGCGGGATTCTTGTAAAATTCCCTTGAACTATGAAACCGTGACTGTGACTGTCCGCCGGAATTATTCTTGAAAAGTTACCCTGGACATGTCCATGCCCGTCCGTTGAAATTCTGGAAAAATTCCCCTCACCGTGACCATGACCGTCCGTCGACAATCTCGGGTAATTGCCCTCGTCGTCAGTTGACATTTTTGAATTTGAAACACTGATAATATTTAGTTTTTCAAGACCGAAAAATCTAAATTTCGGGATTTATGTCAGGGTTTAAAAATTACATACTTTACCGGGAGGAGTTGTTGGGCTTGAGAATTCTTGATGCTCAATTGAGGCATTGAGAAATACAGGGTGTGCCAGAAAAGTGCGCACTCTCTTTGAAATCTCCATCTATGTATGTCGTAGCCGTAGCCGTATTCCCAATAATAACACTAATAGAAATGTTTTACATTAGTCCAAAATACGGGGGTTAAAATTACAAAATTTTGTAATTTAAAACTAATTAAACTTTTAACTGTAAAACCTGGAAATCGAGTCAAAACACTTCAGTTTTATTAGACTTCATTCGAATGAGTTCTAATAGACAAAAATTCCATTAAAGTACAGTCCTTTCCTACTTCCCTATGCGTGTTAAGTGTTCGATCCCTCTCGAAGACAATATATTTGTGGCTGTTTAAAAAGAAAAATGGCCTATTCTTCGCTGCAGATTATCGTTTTCCTATATCACTAATTGTAAGAGTACCATGTTCGGTTCGGTACCGTATGTGTGAACAGGTCAAAATTGTTTGTTGGTAAAACTTGGTTGGTTTCATTCATGATATTGGAACACTTTTTGACTCTTTCGTAATAATTTCCGAAAAATATTTGTTAAGATACCTCGTCTAACTTTGAAAATTTAAAATAAAAATGATAACAAAATATACAGTCAAAAGTGTTTCTGACGTGAATCGCAAAGATCATATACATATAAAAAAAAGTTTGACCCTATGGGAGCTCGGGACGTAGAGAATGTTTACCTTACTCCACACCAAAAGTATGGGATGCAATCGATATCTTCCTTAGGCCAATTGACATGCTAAATATTTGGAATGGTTCACACATTATAGTTCACAATAATTATTAAAAGTTGGTTTCGCAATTATCCGTGTTCCTGTAAAATAGGGATGATCGATAATCAAATGTTTACACTATATCGGCTAATTAAATCTATTTCCAATTCAATTAAATCAAAGCATACAATTTACTAATGTATTTCCCGACATCTAAAGAATGTGTAAATGTACAATATTACTTGAAAGTTGAAAGCCTGTCAGATGCTTTTACGACTTTTTATGCTCTGAAATATATTTTTATTAAAGGTCTTACAAGGGTTCAGGACTTGTAAATGAGCATATCAGGTTAGCCGTCATCATGGCGGTGGCGGTCATCAGGCCAATAATGGTTATCGGATAGACTTTAATCCCGTGAACGATTATCATCTCACCGGCTACCAGTAGGAAGGTTATCAGTTCAGCGGCTATATGGTCGGCGGTTATCCGGTTATCGGTTGGCAGCTTTTAAACAAGAGCGTGCACAAGTTGAATCGCATTCTAGAGATCGATGATCATTCGTTATTTATGGACTTTTTAAAAATTATTCTACAGTTCTTTGATGATAATGGTTAGCTTTTTCCTGTTAGCCGGTGTTTTTTTAATTTGACCTGGCCTGTTTATGGTAAACGGTAATTATGTACTGAATTGATCTATCTACTGGACTATTCTTTACTATTCGTCTTCTATTATATACTGATTATAATGTGGTATACAAGTATTACTGTAAATGAACTGTTGACTTGATTAGTTAAGATGATATCTATTGTGTTAATAAATAAATAATAAATAATTTTTCATCTCTCTGTTATTTCTTTGTTGTTGGAAAAAGGTCCGAATGTTGACAACAGTTTTCTGAAATTCTTGACCTGAATAAAAGAACTTGACTAACTAACTAACTAGTTCAACGGTTAGCAGGTCAGCGGTTATCAGGTCAGCCACATATGGCGTCCACATTCATGTACTTTACATAATAACCCAAAAAAGACCGTACGCCCGGGCTTGTTAATTACTCGGGTAATGTCGAAGGATACAGACTTTCACCACTTTCTCCACAAGGATCTACGGGGAAAACTGGAGAAACACTGCTTTCTCCTGATCTTGAGACTAGATATATCTGACCGGCCATCTGCGGTTGAGTAGGTTTTGAATTAAGGAGTGGAACCTAATAGCTACAGCTACAGATTATCCTCCACTACAATTTGGAAAAAAAAATTAACTGTATATTTAAACGCGGTCGCGATCTGTGATCTCTGCGTTTGGACATACTTGACTAACACTATTATTGATTATCTAATAAACAATTAGATTTTGCAAAGTATTTTGGTTGCATGCATACGTTAGATTAACGAAGTGCAGAATTTTGAGAAATATCCACCTGTCTACTATACGACCGCGATTTATCCTCCGTATTACCATTTAATTTCTAAAAATCTTGAGATATCGGTTGTTCAAATCTATCAGCATTTGATTTCGGCTATTTTTATTTTTTTTTCAATTTTAGTTTACTAACAATCATTACACAAGCTAATGTAAACGTTTGATCAGTACGTAGATTCAACACTAATTTACACATTCGCACAGGCATACAAAAAACTTCCTCACACGAGACTATTGCGGGCTCATAAAAAAAGTCCATTTTTTGTCACTAACAATGCATGTCATACAAAACGGACCAACGATATACTACAATTATGCCTATTCTAGTTTACTATACCAGGTTCATGAGAATAAACGTGGGTATTAAATAGTCATCGGGTCTACCGTGCCAACCGTGCACTTGTTGTACTACATCCCTGTTATATAGCCTTATCTGTTAGAACTGCATGATAAGTGATTGGGACTTTTGCTATGGATGATTTCTACATCAGAAACGAAAGTGTACGTAATCGTATGTACCCATTACTTACTAAATCGTCCAGATTTCGTTTGACTAAATAACTCCACATTCAATTATAGATTCATAAAGACAAATCGTACAGAGCCAGTTGTTTTAACGATTCCGGTTACAGTTACACGCTTGGACGCGGAGCCAACATTTCTTTAAAACAATTTTCTGGAGATGTTTTAGAAAATTTAAGTGAGCAAGTTACGCTGACAAAATCATTTGTTATTAAAAATGAATTTAGTGAATCGTGAGGGAGTACCTTGCAAACTAGGTCAAATCGGCAGTCAGAACACGGCGGGTGACATTAAATCAAAATTACACCCACGTCAAGTCTATTACTGTGGGAGAAGAGGGGATTTTTGTCGATGTCAAAAGTGTCCGCTAATTTGTGGCCCTAGTAATGGATGTCCCTGTCTGCCTTGCCTAGAATTTACAGATCCAAATGGAACCGTAGCCAACTTACGTCTGAATAAGGATGGATTTTTAGCAAAGCAGTCCGAAAATGGTAACTTCTATTGTCAAAAATATTTTGACACCACGACAGGATTCGGAACAACTACACGCGTATGTCGAGCGACAACTGCTACGACCTCGACCTGTGACCCATGTACTAAACTACTTTCAGAGCCAGTTAGCATTTTCAAAAGAAACATGGCCGGATTTTGCTGCCGGAAATCAGAGAATGGATATTTTTATTGTGGAAGACAAGTGGATAACACTGGAAAATGTGGTCCTGTGGATGGACAACCTTGTCATTTGTGCTTAGATTTATTTACAGCGACAAGGACGGTATCTAGAAGTACAGGTCAAGGTCCGTCACATGCGGACATGACCCCAACGTCTGCACCACCCTCAACAACGGACGACTCGAAACTATGTATCATTTGTCTGTCTGACCCCAAAAATTGCATTATTCTCCCTTGCGCGCACTATGCGTATTGTGGAGAATGCGTAGTTAATCTAGAAGAATGCGCCATTTGTCGAGGAGAAATTGAAAGCTTTACTAAAGTTTTTGAACCTTAAGATTCACCAGAGTGAAAGTGACGATACAAATACATATTATTCTTGTGGGATTTTTTTTACTAGGAGGGGTCACAAACCATATGGGATAATGTACACCGTTGGAAATCGCTCTCCTTTTTATATGTTGTCGGCAATGTCATCCTGAACAACTTCTGTGAAGGTCCTACCCCCAAAAGTCTAGCCGTTTGGCCACTAATAATACACTGGCTAGCATGTGTTACGCCTTGCGGCGCCTTTCACTTTTGCTTTCACTCGCTTTCACTTTACATGCTAACCAGTGTATTTTTAGCGGGCAAAGGGTTAGACTTTTGGTGGTAGGGCGTTCACAAAAATTGTTCAGGATGACACTGCCGACAACATTTAAAAAGTGGAGCGATTTCCTTTCCCATATGGTGTAAGCCCCTCCTTTATGATATTAGTAAATATTAGTTACTAAACCTACCAGAAATCACTCGAAGTGTGTTTGAATTTGGTTAGAGTGATAAATTACCATAAATTTAGAAAATATATGTATAGACGTACTTAAGCAGCAGTTTGTATTTAAACTTAAGCCGCTAGAGTTGATTTTTACAGTAAAATAGGTTTATATGACTGTAAACTCTACCTATTTGACAAGTCAATTAAATATCCTTTCCATTTATCGATCTAAGATTAAATTTTTTTCATTGTGACCAAGATGTCATATTATGTAACGTATTAAATCAGTCAAAATCTCAATCTGATCCTGGCGTTCAAAGGTTGCGTTACTGTTTTCTCGTTATGTATAAATTAATTAATACGACCAACAGTGCAGTATCCAGCTTCTTGGAATTTTGTGAGTTCCGAAAACACAATGTATGTGCCTCAAATACGAATATAAATATAATTCATTCAAAGTGTCCGTGTGTCATGTATTTCAGTTCTTTAATCGCACAATTCGCAGGATTACTTATTATGGAAACAAACTTCATACGTAATCTAACGTACGGATTTGGTATAATCTAGTGTTGTTTCAGTTCCACATGGAACTGAGTTCTTAATTTCAGTTCCAGTTCCAGTTCCTGGAACTATACTAGAAC
>JAQFYE010004171.1:0-13854 GCA_034694305.1 Protaphorura glebata
GGACACCTGGTTTGACCTTTCTGAATGGTTTTTGGATCGATTGGTTTTTATCATCGGAAAAGGTTTACTTGTAAGATCTGTGCTCCATGCTAATACATACGAGTTTAAATGGGGTTGATGTGAAATGTGAGAACATGCGTGATGTGCGTTACAAGTATTAAGTACTTCAAGTTCGATTGTTCCATATCTTTTTTATGACATTTTATGATTATTTATGACGAATATGAAATTTGTAGACTCAATCGGATTTTACCATTGTAATTTATTACAGGGTGACTCAATTCCCTTGGTCCCACCTCCATGAAGTCCAAATATGAGTTTTGAAGGAGACATATTGATATAAACAGAGTCCCAACACAATAAATAAAATAAAGTTCACAAATGAGCTCAACTTTTAACAGAGAATCTGGAGAATTGGAAATCGAATGAGTTCTATTCATAGATCATGTTGATATTTCCGGCTCTAGCTCTTCCATCGAACACTTTACATTAGGAACAACAGATTGAGGTTATGTTTGGGAGTGTAGTGGGATAACTTATAGCATTTCAGCTGTTAAATACGTCAATCACAAAATTTACACAGATTGAAATTATTGATGATCGGATGATCGCATTTATCTATCGCTTAGGTAAACTATCGACTAACGGTAAACTTTTTCTACATATTAATACAATTAAATCAAATTGGAATAGATTTGGAGGTGATTCTTAATCCTACTTGAAAATGACAACCCTCTCAATGGAAATGCCAGCTTAGGTACTATTTCTGACTTAATTTTTGTATGATATATCTAAAATCGTCCAATATCATTTGAGAGTAACCAATTAGTCTCAAAATAAAACCACACTGATAAGTGAGATGTTGCACTGGAATATCTATTTTAATTTTAGTACAACTTCAGTACTAATATGCAAAATCGAATGATTTTTGTTAATCTGCAAATAACGTCTTAGAAAGGTGAGTTTACGTCCAAGAATTCTCTGGTTACCATACACGGAAACCATACATTAGTAGAATAATGAACTTGTGATTGATATATAAATTAATGCCAGGATGGTCTTAGTGAGATATTTAAAGTAGTACTTCGACACTGCACAAACTGAATTCGAAGTCCAAATATCTAAAAAATATAGAATTCACTGTTTTCATTAAATAGAAAGAAATATTCGGAATGAAAATGAATCAATAAAAGCTTGTTAGATTAATTCAATAGAATTTATTCTGTAAATTGTTTTCCTAATTCCACCGAAATACTAACTTTTGGGATGTAATTAAGGTGTCACTATTTATACTACTTTTGACACTATTTATACTGATTTTATAACTTTACTACTTCTGTGACTAAATTGAACTTTTTTGTCACTATTTATACTGAAAGTAATCACTATTTATCCTTTTTTTAAAAACACATTTATTAACACCCGATAACGTCAAAATACTGACTAACCCGGAGAGGTTAGATAAGGTAAAGATTTTATTAGGAATGATATCCAAGCTCTTTGGCAAGATCTGATAAGGAATTCGATGTATCCTCGCAGTCTCGCAGTTATGGCGACTGGAAAATGACACTAAAGATTTCGTCGAGTACTTCGAAAATGAGTGTTGTGATTTTTATGATAATGACACATACATAAAATTTTTCCAAAAAATTTGGGTTGTAACACTTCTGAACCACGATTGGATCCACGGAAGTTGCACTTGCACAGTGTTTTTGTAAGCACTTAAGGAGGCCCGGACAAAAAGGGGAATAAGAGATTGTAAAAACCGCAGTTTAATTCAGAATTAAATACAGCTATAACCAAGCCAAATCCATCTTGCAAGGTTCTTCAGCTGGGTCCCGTGATTGTTTCAGAAGAAGAAACTTTTGAAACACCCTTTTTTGCAAATTTTCACCGTTCCCCGGACACCCTGAAAGTTTGTTGACAACTCTGATCGCTTCTCCTTAATGGGAATTGCAATAAAGGTTGTATATCATATCGCTACAAGCTAACACTTGGACGCCGTCGTTGTCGTGCCAGTAAGACTAAGAAGGCCTTACTCGTAAAATGATTTTTTGACAATATCCGTGTCTTATGTATGTCATGGCTCTGTTAGAGATGGAAATTATAAATATATACAAAATATATGTACCAATCTGACCTTATCGGATGTGTAATAAACGTGTTTTTAAAAAAAGTATAAATCGTGATTACTTTCAGTATAAATAGTGACAAAAAAGTTCAATTTAGTGACAGAAGTAGTAAAGTGACAAAATCAGTATAAATAGTGACTGAATAATTTTACCCGCTAACTTTTTATTGTTGCCATTACATAGAGTGAAATGCTAGTAAGCAAAATATACCAGTATTTTCAATTTGATTATTCCTAACGAAACATGAGTACTCGTCAAAAAATGCCGCTATTCGAAATTATTCTATACTTGTTTTCAAAATAGGCACTTTGCACATCCACGAAGGTCTACGACAAATTGTGCAAGCTGCAATTTTTCATTTCCAATTTTATTCTGCTTTAAGACCGATGAAGCCAGGAGTATTATAAATATTTAAGAAAATATGTCCTGATATTTAAAGTTAAATAGAAATATCTAAAATATGTTATGTATTATTTTCAGAAAGGCTACGATAAAGTGTGCCAGCTGCAATTTTCCTAAATTGTAATTACATTTTCTACAGAGTTTTTAGAATGTTACGCCCTTCAACGTTCGATTGTACAGACTGAAATCCTTAAAAGGGCGAATCCTTCATTCGTAAATCACACTAGGAACTATAACGGAGATAGAATAGAAAACACTTAGTTCAAATTTTCTTCCTGAAGATTTAAGGTTCACTGCTTTGCATTTAACATTAAGATGTGAGAGCTTAAACTCGCCGAACAATTAAAAACAATTTTATTTTCCCCCTAATTCATGGAACAATAAATATACTTGATTACACAGCATCAGAAAGAATACATTGTTTGCGTATTTACTAGCAAGTGAATTGTAATGCAGTCAAAGTACTTTTTAATAGTGTGAACTTTTTAATTCTGAATCCAAACAAAACGAGAGTGAATTCTATGTTCCAATAATCTTTTTATAATCGCACAGAAAGCCAATGCTGCGGAGAGCGGATATCGCATTCAGTGTGTGAATTCTACGGATTGTAACTGATGCTGATGTTGCGTTAGTTTAAATTCTAAATAATCCCGTTCCAAATCCAAACACCTGCCAATTCTAATGAAAAAAAAATCCTGAGGAACGAAGGGTACAGGGCGGTTCATAGGCAGTTACGCCGGATGTGATCGACATTCAGACCATATACAGTATTACAAGTTTTAAAGTTTTTTAATTACATGGGAAGAATAGCCTAAAATTTGTGAAACAATTATTATTCATACAGTAATGCTTTACAAAATGTAAATCACACATCATCTTATTAGTGAAGCTTAGTCTTACTCGCCACTAAGTTATAAACCGCCCGACAATCTACTGTATCTGAAATACTAGTAAGAACCACTTTGAAATATTCCGTTTCATGTTACATCCACAAATCCTCTGCTTCTTGATTCATAAAATGCGATAATGCGGGGAAGAGAAAATTAAACTTGGAGGTCACGTTTGTGAATTGTAACTGGTGCCGGGGTGAAGTGGTGAATTAACCAGCAAATCTACTTAACTCATTCCTCTGGCGGTAATCCGCATGATTCCAACTCCGGAGTCGGAGTCGGAATCGACTTTCAACTCCGATTCTGACTCCGACTCCGCCTTTTTCCGGAGTCGACTCCGACCGATTCCGATTCCGACTCCGGATTTTCCGGAGTCGACAAAATCGATTCCGATTCCCCGGAGTCGGGAATCGGCGATTCCGGAATCAAATGATTCAGACTCCGACCAAGTCCGGAGTCGACTCCTTTGACATGCGCGCAGAAATGCAAATGCGTATGTCTGACGATGCTAATGCATGGATTTCTGGCTGGATATGCAACGCAACGTTTTTCTGTCTTTTCATTTGGGCATCTCATTTCATTCAAAACTACGGATCAGTTCAGTGTGTTTTTACGGTGAATAATTTGAATTATAACTTAAATAAATTAGTAAAGTGGATTGAGATGATTCTGAACTCCACAGAGATCAGGAGAATGTAGTATTTCTTGACAGTAAAATGTTTGGAAACGTCGATGAAAAATAAAATCTTTGTTACTCAATTAGAATGTGCATTGCGGAATAGAACTATCGGAATAAATACTGCGGTGTTTGAGATTTTTTTATATGATTCCGGAATCGACTCCGGAGTCGATTCCGACGATTCCGACTTCGGATTGACGGGAATCGATTCCGACCGATTCCGATCCCGACTCCGGTTTTCGCCGGAGTCGACAGGATCGATTCCGATTCCGACTCCTGCTTTTTCCGGAGTCGGAATCAGTGATTCTTGAATCATTCGATTCCGACTGCGGCCGAATCCGGAATCATGCGGAGCACTAGGCGTGTCAATGCGGCGCCCATTTATGACAGTACAATATACAAAAATCCCTAACCTTAATTTCAACTCACTGTAGCATGGGAAAAAATTGCTTTGGGAATTGGGTATAATGTGCCGTGCCTTGACGTGTCGCGGTTTTATTTCTCAAAACTACAACATAGAATTCCAATACTATTTTTTTATGAACCGGCTGCTATTGGCTTTGGAATAAAATGCTGTGCCTCGCAATGACGTGCGGTGGTTTCATTTTTCCCAAAACTACAAGATTAAACCTTCCCTTGATTCCGTCACAATGTACAGTTTAGGGTTACTGTGTACACGGTGGCCTACGACATCGTCATATTTATTTTATAACCCCGCAGGTGCAAATGATCACAAATAAAACTAATTTATAAAAGAACAAATATATTTTCAGGAATTACGGTAGTGAAAGTGAATGGATTTTCTCCTTCCACAAGTGCTTGTCTGATCTGAGCCCAAACTTAAACTGAGACTGAGTTGGCTGGCGTTGTGTTCCATCAGGGAGATGAGAATTTCACACGGTGAATCATAAACTGGAACGCAACATCCTCCCAGAATACACCTTCCACGTTCAAAACTCTAATCTCCACATTTTACAACGACTCGCCGCTTTTGAACTTATGTGACCTCTAAAACACAAACACAAATATAGAAATCTCGACCAGTTAGGATATTTGTGCATATACAGGCGCGTACCAAAATTCCATAATCTGAATATTGCGGCAGTGTTTGTAGAAAATATGGGCGAAGATTGATAGTTCTTTCAATTGTTGTTACAAAGATCAGCATTGCCATGAATTCGTAGTAATTTCTGTCAAATCCCACACTATAATGAAAGCGTACAGACCAGTCAGTAGGCTGTGAAGAATTTCGTTAATGTCGGACATAAAGAGAGGAAAGTTTGGCATTTGGCACCAGGTTCCGACAGCCTGCCTGGGAAGTGTGAATTACGAATCCCTTGTATAAATTTTATTGTCAGTCATTTCTGGTTAAGTCTGGTTAAGTTCTCGTACTACTAATGCAAGCAAATGCAAACTGGTAGGGCGATGGCATTAATAATATTAAATGTCCATCAGCTAAACAAATGGGATTTCATACACGTTCACTCATCTGATACTATCTGATCCATCCAATGACAGCTTAATTTACTTATTTAAATATTAACATAAATAGCTAGCATTCGTCATGTGAGGAATAGAATGAACCTCAAAAATCGGATTATTTGTCGATTTTTGTTTGTTGGTCAAGACTTTCATTTTTGATTTCATCATTTAGATAAAAAAAAATGGTTAGAAGAAACTGAAACTGGGTAAAATTGGGAAGTTTATTCGGGTAACAATGACAAAATTTCGTCAATCATGTTTTATAGAAAACATTTTATAGATAACTACTTTTGAGTTGAGTTGTATAAAAAATGTGAAAGGTCCTGGAATTATCCAATTCATATATTTCCACATTACTTACTATAGGATTTTTATGTGAAGTCTTAGTGCTAGTGTTGACGATGAAATCAATAAATTCTTCGCATTATAGATGGATCCGCATTGACTCAAATTGAATAATATAAAATCTACTGACTTCATCTTCAGGGTTTCAAAATTCCTCAATTTCCAATTTTTGTGTTACATGCAAGTCAAATTCTTCGCGGTCGACAATCTTATCTAAAATCTGAAGCGAATTCGAAACGACGCTGTGATGAAAACATTTCCTACACAAATGCCAAGCGATTCAAAAGTTCCAACTAAATAATGATTGCAGAAGATGAATAAATACATCATAATGTATAAAATAAATTCTTTCTTTAAAAAAAATCATATAAAATCGAACTTAAAGGAACCTAAAAGGTCGAAAAATTTAAATGTACAGGGTGTCCCATAATGCCATGTCTTCATGTTAAGATAATTTTGATCACGAATTAGAAAGCATAGGTGATACAGAGTTCATCCTCGATTTAAACAATTCGAAATTCCATCCACTACCAAGAAATTACCGTACTTACAAATTATGACCGAGAAAAATTATTAATTGAGATTTCACAGTGACTTAGCTTAGAAGAAACCTACTTTTCTATTCAAATTCTATCACTCTGATAACTTCAAATTTTCTTGCAACAATTTGTAGTCGATTCTCAGGCCGTTGCGGCGGAAGGACAAGGAAAAAGAGTTTGAGAGTTAAATTCCTGGTGACGCAAATAAAAACAATAAATTAATACTCACAATTTTGAAGTTTCCACAAATTTTCAAATTGTGTTCTAGGTGAGTTTTTGAATGTCATGCCCCCCGTGTTCAAATTTTTTTCTCGAGTCATTGCTCTGGTATAAAAATACTTAGGCATCATTTTATTTATTTACAGAGCAAAATTGTTAAGGAACCTAACTAATTCTCTGAGAAATTGTACCAAGATATAACAGCGGATCACATATTTGAAAATACAATATATAAAAATTCATGTATTGTCGTAAGGAAGCCTTCACGAATTTTGGGGTCGAATATTAGAATTTAGACAACATGGTACATGCAGTATGTGCGGTTCTTGGGACAAAAATTAATTCAAAGATAGATTCAAGCTTAACCCCAATACTCGTAACATCTTTTCTTTTGGATTCAGTAAGCTCTCACGAACATTACCCGTCTCCATATACGAATTATTTGAATATTTCGAGATACCGTCTAAATCAACATTGGTCCGTTCTGATTTTCTAAGAATTTCAGCTACTATTCAACCCTATTGGAAAGTATGCTTAGGGAGACACAGATTGTCTGTGACCGCCCCAGCCAAATTTGATGACGACAATGAAAGTGACAGCAGAGTTTCACGGTTAAATAAATTCGGTTTAAACCTCAATTTTTTGCTGCAGTCAACTCTAGATCTTGATTGTGAAATATTTACTCATATTTTCACCTTGAGTAGTTTTGTGGTCGAATGCTTGTCAAGCTGAAATATCATGAACCGGAAATACTACTAACTGGAACAAAATTCAATATCTTCCAACCCGGTCACTGGGAGCTTTAAAACCACTGCAATTAAGAAACTTGAGACGCGACTCACACTAACTGGCATACGCCGTAAGTTACGACCAAACATAGCAGTACAAGTATAATGCACGGAATTGAGGACACCCGTTGGAAAATCAATGTGACGACAGCTTTGTTGTGTGCACAACACTGTAAAGAATGTATTTGAATATTAAATACTCAAATTTAATTTCTTTTTTCCGACGGGATTGGGTTGTTTCCCACTAGGCCAATTGGAGGTATCCCTAGATGTAGACAGGGCCGGACTGGCAACCCAGGGGCGCCCAGGGCGGTTAATATTAGGCGCATGGGGCAAACGCAAAGGGCGCCTTAATTACTTCCATGCCCCTAATGTTAAATTCACAGGGGCACACCGGGCGATCGTCCGACCTCCCTTATGGCCAGTCCGGCCCTGGATGTAGATGAAAACAATATTGCGGGGAAATGAGTCACCTGACATTGCCAGCTTGGGAGAATCAAATCTTCCATATAGAGAAATGACAAGGGGATACCTTTAACGCTATACAGTGAATTATATCGTCATCGTATTAATTCTTTCAACTCCATCTCGAGCTTTAAGATAGTTTGGAATTCTATAAGCCGTTTCAACTTGTCGGGCAACATGTGAAAAAGTCTTTAGAATTGTAATACTTACCTAAGTATATTATTTTTAAAAATAGTTAATATTCCTAGAATTTGTGCACGGTGGCCCAGAATACAAAAAAACATGACAACATAAATCTGAGAAAAAATAATATTTTGAAATAGAACCAAATTCAAATAAAAAACAGTGACTTGATATAAATTCTTTGAAATAGATATTTTTTTAATTGGAATCGTTTTAAAAAAATTATATTGTGACACAATAGTGTCAGTGCTATAAAAGTACTGAATGAAATCAGTTTTCTTATCTGTCAAACTCTCTAGTGCAGTCTCTTTTTCAATTAAACTCAAACAGTTTATTTCTTAATTTGACATGTAAAATTAAAGTAGCATGGACTCTATGCCTGCAGTACACGGAAGATCGTGCCGGCCCGCTTTATCGGAGTCATACATAGTTGATCAGTCAGTAATAGGTAAAATATAAAGTAAAAAAAATCACTTTAAAGTAAAACAATTTTAATTAATGATAATATTTATTTTATTTTATTTCATAAAATCAACTAAAATTATTAAAAAAAATATATTAATTCGCTTTGTTTTTATTTTAATTTGTTTTTTTTATCGGAGTACCTTTATTTTTACTAGAATTCATTTAATCCTGTCATATTGCTGGTTTGGCAGTTCTGGGCCACTGTATTACAAAAGTTTCAGACCAATTCGTCGGTTTTCAACAATACAGTTTGGAATTAGATGACAGGATTTAACAAATGCTTTTATTGAGATATCCTAAGAACTTGTTTTTTCAATTTTGACGTATTGAATAAAAATAATTATTTTAAAAATCTGGCTCATACTTCCGAAACTGAGTTTTCGAAAACCTCCACATTCACTTGGAATACCCTGTATAATGAAAAAATTTAAATCTTAGAATTCTGCTCGACTCTAGCAGAAGTTTGAAATTATTTTTAGATCCAATAAAATTTCAACTCAGGCACAACTATTAATCAACCAATTAATTGCAAAACACAAGGTTCAAATTAGAAGAGTTAGAAATTAATTGGAAAAATTCCCTCATCGAATCTCACGATTAAAAATGAAACAACACTTATTAGATAAGCTAACTTCTGTTGCAAACGATGGTAATCTGGGGTAAGCTTATGTATGTATGTATGTTAAATTTTTGCATTTGCATAAAAATTTATTCTCTAAATCAAGGTTGTTAATGTTTAAGATATTTTCAATAACAATTTACATTCTCTTCAATAGTAAAAACGCGAGAGTGAGAAATGTTTAATTTCGTTATTTGAGATGTGGTCAATTCCTCATGTAACGGATGCGAGGAGCGTGGACATCTGCGACTCGTTTTTTTTAGATTCTACATGAAAACTAAAATTCTTATTCTTGGAACCCAAGATATAAGATTTCGTACGCATATTGGGAGGAGGGAGTTCAGTTGAGAGGTATTGTCATATTTACCACCCGCAACAACAACCTAGAAAGAAGTTTCACATAAGAGTGCACTCAATGAAACCACTAATTGACACTTTCATTACAAACGCACTGTCTTGAAGGTTTAATTTTCAGTCAGGTCAGGTCTCAGATAGATTGAGAGTAAAGCAATAAAGTTAATTCAATATGCCACTTGAGCAGTGAATTTATATGCATAATGAATAATAGAAATTACTTGATCTGAGCTGGGGCTGGAGTCGGCTGGAGAACTATTTAATACTTGGAGCACTCGGGCCATCGTTACGAAGAAATTCCAGAGATCATTATCGAATAAGGACTTGTTTAAACAAATTATAACTCCGTTGTTACTGTGAATTCTTGACGAAGGTTGGAAATTCTTGAAGACCGATTAGTCTTATTACCCTAGCGTTTGGGTTGGGAATTCTGGTTACCTAGTTTAGCAAGTTTATATCGAAATGTGAAAATTCTCCAATTCAGTGGGTGAAAACGTCTGACGTGGTGGGCAGGAAAATTATTGCTTTAATTTTTTACAGAAATAGGTACTGATGTGCGCAGCAACGTTGACGACTGTTTTGGCCATAGATAGCGAACGAATGAGAATGGTGTGAATAAAAAAATCATTCTTCTCTGGAAAACGACTCAAAATCTTTAATGACTTCGAGAATATTTAGAGTATTATTCTTTAACCCATTGGGAGAAATTTTGATGTCTTTTCTTATGAACATAGGCCAACTTTTTCACATGAATAACAAATAACCATAAGCAATCCAGCTATTCTAAATAATGAAATAAGAGAGAATAAACTGAAATAATTGAACGGCACTTCCGGGTTTTGATGGGGACAGGTATAATATCCCACCTTATGTTCATGTTGATTCTTTGGTTGTATTCGGAGGAATCGATAAAAATCAAATCATCAATTTTTCGTACAAAAAATTATAACATTAAAAATATTATATATAAAATAAAATATATAAATATAACATTTCCCATGTAAACTTCCAACTTGAATTACATTTTCCAATAAAATTTAGGTAGTAAATAGAGTTACAAATAGCATACTCAGACCAATTTGAATTTGTTCTTTTAATGAAGTCTTATTTTATTGCGCGCATACGATACCAGAACAGCCAGACGAAAGGACGTGAGCACTCAAGTAATTGCAGCCGCAGTACCCTGGCCTTGGTTGTAACGATGATTACTGACCAACGACTAGTTAATATTTTTTTCTTGTTGCAGCAAAGTATAAGACCGCTGTGGTTAGTTTAATTTCAGGAGCATATGTGCCGCAATTCTTGGAAATTCGTCAGTCTGATAACAGTCATATTGTTCTAGTAAGCACGAAACCAAGCGGAAACCAATTTTTCTTAATAATTTCCTTCCATCGACATGATCTTACAAACTAGTATTACAAACCCCGTTAATTACAAACTTAAGTTTCTATGTGTAATGTTGCAGATTCTTTTAATTAGTTGGACAGGAGTTCGTCTCCAGACCTCAAACTTTTTCCAAATTGATTGCCTATGCCATAAATAATAAAATGAAGCACTTACACTAGAATGTAAGTACACGGACGGACACAGTACAAAGTGGACGAACACCAATATATTCGTCATCTAATTTAGACAAAACCTGAAATTGAGACATTTAAAATTTAATTGTGCGTCTCTAGTGTGCTATTGCGCGCGCTCCCAGTAATACAAACATCGCTACAAATGTATGGAGGAAACCTCCTAGAATATTGATCCCAACTTCAGAACGGTCAAGGAGCAAAATCTCCGTGCAAAATTTTGATAAATCGCTCTTGTGTAGTTTCCTCGCTTAGCATGGAAGTGGTTCCTTTATGGTCAATAATTATGGTTTGAATTAAGTTTTCTCATTTCAGATAAGAAACCGCGAATACTTCGAAGAATAGATTCTGATTTTACGTTTTTGGTAAAATTTTACTCGTGCGTAAACTCCAATGAAAGATTTACTTCTGAGTAGCTCTATTTTCAAAACAATACAAAGTTTAAAAGTAAAGACTTCCTTGAAAACTCCAATAAGGTATGCCTTGAAGGATAGTTGGAATGCATATTTACGAGGCCAGCTCATACTTACTACGTAAGAACAATCAAAACTGAGTCAGTTATTACAAACATGGTGAGACGAGACTACGCCTATGGGGCATTATCTGTACCAGCAATGGCATTGAACGATACATCACTTTCGTCAAGACTTCGAGTTTGCTACCTGCAATCGAACCAATTTCGGTGGGACTCGAGTTTTGCAAAATTCTCTCTTTTTTTTTGGACAGTATGTGCTTACCTAGAAGGGAAGTTTTCAAATTATATTGGTATATTTCAAACAACATTATGAAATTTGAGCAAAACCTCTCGTTGGTTTCTGATTCGACTTGGTTTCTCATTGAAAAATAAAAATCACTGTGTGTGTCTTATGTGACCAAAAATCTTTTTCGATTTTGATTAGCTTCGTATTAAGTCAAATTCAGAGACTCGGTTGGATAACAGAAGCCAAGCACGACTCTTGCTTTGCATTTTCTTTTCCGCTCAAGAACCGATTTCAAACCGTAAAATTCTGCAATTTTGGGACCCCGGGAATCGGAACCTGTCAACACCAATTCTCCCTTGTCCTTCTCTGCTCAACAAAGTGAACAATAAATATACTCAAATGATGTGAATTCCCGTTTTTCTATCTTTGTTGTTCAGCTTTGGCTGACGATTTGAATAAATTCCTTTCAATGTGTTCAACTTTTCGCAAAAACTCCCGTTCCAAATTCGAGGAAAGCAACAAGCGTCAAATAAATTATTCCAAGCAAAGGAAACACTGCACTGTTATGCTCATGACCTTCTATGTACAGTGTCTTTCATCACCACCGTACCGCAAGTTTGTTTATTGATAGTCGACTGCGGAGGACCAATACATATGCCTTGTCAGCATTAGTTTAGAATGCTTGGCAGTACTATACTTCCTCATTAAAACATACCACATAAGGAGTGCGTTCAAATGAAAGAGACTTTTTTAAAACCTATTTTTGAGGTACTCCGTTCTGGCATATGGTCATGTTAATATTTTTATTAAATAGAGTAACCAATTACCTAGTAAATTCATCCCAGTGGTGCGAAAACGCATTGCCTTTCTATGGCCCGAATTTGTTGTCTCACCCTTTGCATCAGCTCAGTTCCAAGCTACTTCTTTGAGTTGTCGCGTAATAACATGATTTCAATGTTTTTGGTGTTTTCTTTACCTAAGAGTTTTTGCGTTTAACTAAAGCCCAGAACCTCTCAATCGGGCGGGTTTTAGGCACATTTGGGGCATTGTTAACTTTTCCCATAAAATCCACTTTTTTCTCAGAGAGGAATGTCGCAACATTTTTCGCGTAATGGAATGTTCCCGTACCCGGCCAAAAAAATATTTTTTTCAATGAAGGGGATCAACCTCTTCTTGATACAGTACCTCAGGTAGTGTTGTTTCAGTTCCACATGGAAACGAGTTCCTTATTTCAGTTCCGGTTCCAGTTCCTGAAACTATACTAGAACTGCAATTATAGAGAAACTAGAACTGGAACTATTTTATTCTTAGCAGTCGGAACTGTAACCAGAATTGGAACTAGTAATTAAGGAAAATAGGAACTGAATTGGAACTCAGTTCCATTCAGTTCCTATTTTCCTGGAATCACAGAATTTAAGAGTTCAGACGTAAGCCGCGCTTCGCCTTCAAGATTCAAGCTTTGTAAACGACATTTGTCCGATCGGCAATGGATGCTTCTATGCGTTTGAGAGTTAGTTTATCACTTGGAGGATCGAGCGTGCACTTTTATTCACTGGACTTGCCACTGAGTGGCGAAAAATTCAGTTGCTCAATAGAGACAACCGTTTAATTAAAATAGACCAAAACTATCTTCTGTCGCAGCTAGAGATTTCATTATCACCCATGACGGTTTATCAATTCTTAAATGTTAAAACTGGTGTCGCGAAATTTTGAAAAACCGCTGTTTTCATTTTGAAATACTACTGATATCATATTCATTGAATGTCTGACTTTAGTATTGAGCATCAAAATTAAAATTTGCCAAACGTGGCTAGTCTGTAATTTTATCTGGTACTAAAATTGAACTAATTAGGAACTAGAACTATTGGAACTGGAAATACAAAACTGTAGGAACTAGAACTAGAACTGGAACTAAATATAATGTGAGCTAGGAACTACAGTATCAATCAAAAGTCCAAATACCCCCTGAAAATCCTTTCCTACACCGCATTTCTGGAGATAAAAATTTGAAAAT
>JAQFYE010004172.1:0-13851 GCA_034694305.1 Protaphorura glebata
ACTATAGCTTTGCTCTGCATGGTTCAGACGGCTTTTTTTGAACCACCCTGTACGAGGCTGACTGTGTATTGTACCATGGTGTGAGAACTTTTGTTCAGTTTCAGGCGGGTAGATTTTTTTGGAACACCCTGTACTAAAGCTTTGCTCTGCAAGGTTCAGACGTCACGGAAGATGTTGTTCCAAACTATAAATAGGACTGTGTCGACTCTAATTTTTTTGGGGTATTTGGTCTCCGCTCCCTTCCATGTGAACTGAGAACCCGGCATTGTACCACAGGCATGGCAAAATGTTTACCAGAGTTGAAGGCGGGTAGATTTTTTGGAGCACCCTGTACTACATTCTACCCGGGTATGGTTTTTTTCTGCCACTTGGTTTTTCCTAACTTTAGACCAAATCCCAACACCCGGGTACCTGGACATGAACAATGCACAGGCAGTGCTAGAGCCAGTCCACTCACACTCACAACATGTAAAAGAACTTTAGCATGGACCCAAACCAATGGCAATAGCAATGCAAAATAAACCTGGTCAGAACGCTGACCATCTGACCTCAACCACCACCGCCACCTAAGCGGACACAGCCTGAACCCAGTCAACAACTTCACCACCAGATGTCATTCCCATCAACCAAACCAAGGTACGGAAATAAAAAGGAGAAAATCCCCGGATTAACCATTCTACTTACATAAACTAATACTGTTATTGCTTAATTGAAGATGTAGAGTGTTGTTGCTGTAGAGGGTGGAATGTGATTAGAAAGTGCGTACCGTTTGTCGCAACTGCGAGCCTGATCAAGGGAGACGAGAAAACCTAGGACAAGAATTTTTGTCGACAATCCTAATGAGGATTTTATGGAAGCAACGTCGCTTTGAAATCCGATGTGCACAGCGCCACATGCGTTTTGTATCGGCTTTTTTACTAAAACGAGCCAAAATATTGAATTTTCAATACTGACTACTACCGTACATTTAACTATTGACTCATTCGACTATGCGGTTGCATATCTGCACAGGCAATTAAATTATTTCACTGCAATCGGGAATCTAGACCACAGACACTTGAGATTCCCAACCGCATAACCGTGCGGTGTTGATGAGAGAGTAAATGATGAAAAAGTACTGATAAGTGGTTATAAAGCACTACTCCTGTCTCACGGTTGAAATAGCAATGATTATTGGACGAATTTCATTTCCGATCATCGAAAATGAATAATATCACAGTGCTCGCGTTCCTGCTGGTTGTTGCCATTGGTTGGACAAGGTCGCTGGTTGTGGAAGAAAATTCAAACGGTACTGACAATTTTTCGAATTATTTATACAATTATATAACCCCATTTTGAGGAATTGTGCAAATAAGTCGTACACCAACATCCAGAGATTGAGTTCATTTTTTATGATTGAATTCTAGATGCAGAGCAGATACGAGTTTGGAGGGAAACACGTCAATTAGCCGAATTTAAGCAACTCGTAGGACATGCCAAAAAACTTGCAAATGAAGGATGGAAATTTTTGAAGAAATTGGCGATAGCCGGGAAGGATGAAGCTGTCAAGATATTTGGGAAGATAAGGAATGTGGCGGATAAAATACTCCCTGGAATTAAACCTTCAGCCGATAACTCTGTTCCTGTAAAATAAGTCAAAACGAGAACGCCACCAGCAATTTTGTACCATTACGACTAATTCATTCCTTCATCGTTACCAATCTCATAAGTTCGCGTGTTAATCAATTCACATTTTGGAAAGAATCCTCAGTTCAACGAGAAATCCACATGTTAAAGTGGAGAAAATGTTATATACCTGTAAACGTTCGAGAAGCTATTATATGTCCTGTGTCTAAGAATTTCGTTAAATGTGGAAGATTCGATTCCGTCCGATTGACATTGGAACATCGCTCTCTGTTGGGATATTTTCTTCCGCTGTTGAAAATACCAAACGGAAGGTGAAAATTATCGAATAAGATGTTTGACTATGGTGGTATAGTTGAATAGAACGCTGAGTTGTATATTTTAAAATATTTCTGTGTTTGAAAGTTGAATACTGAATTCATGCTACGATTTTTATTTAAAATAAAAACATCACTCATTTGAGTTCTAGAAATAATTACATTTACTGTCTGTGTACAATTACTGCCAATTAAAATTGATGGTCAATTTCTGGTCCAGTCGCGACCATGCAATTTGTATATGATCATTAATTAGGTAATATGAAATCAACTGGGTGTAGATCATTATTCTAATGAATGAGACTTTGTACCTTTGTAGTTTGTTTGTAAAATTACTGATTATATGAATGAACATTGGACAGGACATGACAACAGATAAAGGAAAAGAGGACGGCGGACTTGCTCGTTTACAAGAAATACATTATAATCCTGCGGTTTCATTGCCGACAAACATGGATATAATTTCTCATTAGGGTGCCGCGAATTGTAAATTGAATGATGTCTTGATAACTTACTATAAATGAAACCGCACCGGAAACGCGGGTGATAATTTGCGTAAGTCCTGAGTCCTGACCGAAAGACTTTTATTAATACTTTACGTTCATTGTGCGTATCGTCGTTGCTCTCTACATATTGGATTGAATTAAAACACTACATTTTTGTTAGGACAATAGAGGAATTTCAAAATGAAAGCTATTTTTGCCTTCACACTAATCGTTCTGTTTGTCGGGTATACACAGGCAGAGGAAGAGAATTCTGGTTGGTATGATATTTTTTAATCGAGATGACTAATAATTAAAAAAAGTAGTTCTAATTTAATTGCGTCCAAGACCTTCCAGCTCAAGAGGAAGAGCAGACACCGGCTCCTGAGGATTCAGCCGTAGAACAACCAGAAGATACGTTACCACAGCATAAAGCTGAAGAAGATAAACCAGAAGGTAATTGATGAAAGTGCTCGTTACAAATTAAATGGGCGTTGACTTATTAGATATTCAGATTTTGATTCTCGGAAATGCCGAGTTCAACTTTGTCTCCTAATGACACAAAATGCTATTCAGAAATTTCGATTGTGGTACCAGTGTTTTTTTTTCTTTTCACTATTCTCGAGGTCGGGTAATTTTTGGGATCATGCGGGCTTTGAGCATCATGTTCTCAAGCAGATGAAACGCGGGATAAATTGGCGGAACTTGAGCTAACACTAATGTGTCAGAGAAAACGCGAAAAAAATTGTATTGAAAGCTAAAAAATATTAAATTAAATTGCAGACCATGTCCTTTCACCTGGGGATAAAGAAGTAGAAGTAGTACGAGATGTTCGTCAAGGTCACATATTATAGGTAATAGACAGCTGGAGGATGACTGAATCGCATCTTCTGCAAGAAACACAAAGGCTCCACCTAGCTCCGCAGATCCAAAGTACTTATCAGTATATTTTAAACAATATTTATTAAAAATTCTAATTCTAAAGTTGTTCGAAACCTTGATCATTCTAATTGTGTGCTTCGAAGGAATTAATTAAATATTGTCAGTAGAGGTCGCGATTGCACACCTGCTTAATCAGTGTCGGATTTTTGAGTTTTTTCGCTATACATGCGAGCAGTCACAAATCTTCGTCCAGGCTACATTCGGCGTACACAATTTTAAATTTGCATGTTTAGTATTTAAACTGTCATTTAATATGAGGACTGGTTTTGTAATTTGCATGGGTTGAAGTTCATCCCTTGTTATACTCTCATATGAATTAATTCAAGATTCAAGATTCAAGATTTGTTTATTGACATATCAAAGCACAACATTCCACCCAACAGTAAGAATAAATGTCCACTGATCCATCGGCGAGTGTCACACATAAGTTACGAAGTCGCTTCTTTAATTCTTAAAATTTGGCCTACGTTATCAAGGGTTTTTCTTAACTCCTTTGGACATTGTCTGAGACCAGCGATTGATATCCGGTTCTAGCCGGAATAGTAATTGAACGCCAAACATTTTGGTCTATTCCGCTTCCAATTATACTTGTTTAATTAATTGAAAGATTGTTGTAAAATTTGGCATACATTATCAATGGGTTCTTAGCTCTTCTGAACATCGTCTGAGACCTGAGAATGACATTCGGTTCTAGTCGGAACAGGAGTTGAACGTCAAACATTTTGCCCAATTGCGCTTCCAATTGGACTCGTTTCGTTAATTGGCGGATAATCTTAAAATTTGTCATATGTTATCAAGGGGTTCTCGGCTCTTCTGAACATTGTCTGAGACCAACGATTGACATCCGCTTCTAGCCGGAACCGGAGTTGAACGTCAAACATTTTGGCGTTCGTTACCATTTTGGCATACGTTACCACCGGGTCCCTGGCTGTTCCAGGCATTGTCTGAGACCGACGTTTGACATCCCAAGTTACATATCGAGTTAAATTTTAAGCGTTTTGTTCAATTGCTCTTCCGATTGTACTGATTTCCTTCCTTGGTGGATTGACTTAAAATTTGACATTTTACTTAATCAAGATTACCTTGTTTTTCTGGACATTGTCCGTAACCACCTTTTGACATGCGGTTCTAGCCAGAACTGTCCGTCAGTGGATGTCTCTCACTCTTCTCTCTCTTTTTCTCTGTCAAGTGAAATAATTGGTACTTGTTTTACCATTACTTCAGGTAATTTTAACCCTTCACATACACACAATTCAATAACATTTTAAAAATAAGAAGTTAAACTATTTTGATTATAATATTATTTCAGTCTCATAGTGTACACATAACATTTAATTTGCGAGTATCATCGGCTGATTTCAGCAAAAAAAAAGTTTACGCTAACTCAATACAAAGATCTGCGTATTAGAATTTTAGTAGAAAAGCACATCCAAATGTAATTAATTGTTTTTAAAGCTATCATATAAAAATTTCATTTTCGTGGTAAAACGTTTCATAAAAGCATTAAAATATTACAAGTTTTTAAGTTTTTCGACAATTCGCAATAAATAGTTAGATTAATATCTTTCTTCATTTGGTCAATCTCTTCAGAATTAACTGTTTTTGACAAGAGGACCATGAAGTATAACTTAAAGTTAATTGTTTATATTATATGATTAATTAATGTTTTATAAGTCAAATCAATTTAGTATCTCTGATGTTGTAAAGGAGTTAAATATTTGACGGTCTGTAACTCTCAACATCATTACTACTTCTACGCCAACCCTTTACTCTTTGACCTTGACCCTTACTCCCGCCAACGGCACAAACGCAAGCAGGTTTTGGACATTTCAATCCTGACCCCTTCTTGAACCCTGAGTCCGTGACCTCTATCCGAGTAGGAATAAATGTGTTCGTCTCCTCTGTTTTCCCCAGTTCTCCATCAACTCTCCCGGGTGTCAAATACCTAAATAAAGAAAGATTCACAGTAATTCTTTTGAAAATCTAAGTTGACCAAAATTAACAAAATTATAATTATTTGTTCTACCAGTCCTTCGAATGTGATGGTGGTGGTGCGTCAGTACAGCATTTGGCGTAGATCAAAAATAGGATGAAGAAAAATAATATGAAGGCAATGACGAGGAAGGCTTCCAAAGTTTTTTCACTGGATGGACGATTTCTATCACGAATTGCTTCTTGCGCTTGAAAAGTAAATTTATTGTATGATTGGATAGGGTCTGGTTCCTTTACAAATATATCACTTGAGTTTAAATTTAAATTAAACAACCAACTTTCCATTTTGAATTCTGTGCGATTAACTCGAATCCGACTACTACAAAAAACTAAGTAAAACTTAGAACGCAGACGGATGTATAGTAACATGTAAACAAGTTCACCCGGGTTTCTCCGTCTCAGAATAACTAATCGATACTGTAGGACATGACCTCCGCATCCACATTCCTAGAATTCCAAGTCTAGTCGGGTAGCATAGAGTACATGTTTGCAATGATGCACACATAACTCGACAAGGCGAAAGATGCATGGTAAAATTTGATCCAATGTTTGACTAGCCCCATTCAAAAAGTGCAATTATCTATTAGAATTATTTAAAATACTAGTCGGGTCGGCTACGGGCGGGTATTTCTCATAGCGGGCCGGGTATATTTGATTATAAATTTCGGGCAACACAAAATACCCCAAATTCTTACTTCGTTTTTAAATGCCAACCAACTTTAATATTGGCCATTTACATGTCACCTGACCGTAACGATGATAATGCAAATGTGAGTTAAAAAGGATGCACATTTCTAAAATTGGACATTACTAAAATTCTAATTCGTCAACTTTGGAGTAGCCAACTTGACCAGACTTACTTCGCAATTATTTTGCCAACTTCGTCTTTGCCATTCTAACAGCACACCAGCAGTATGACTTGCACTTGGAGAAATTGGTTTTATGGTTGAGATGGGAGATTGGGATCAAGATGCAGAAGACACATTTCCAATTGTGTGGGTCGAGGGTTGCAGTACCGGAAGTCTTCACCGACAAATTTAAGTATACAACTCAGAAATGAACTCAGAGATGGACCAATTCTTTCTATGTGGTATAAATTGTAAATACCTATAGGACTTAATGTCGGAGTAAATAAGAGAAAAGTAGATCAAATGTTGGAGTAAATTATTCCGACAAAAAGGATTCCTGTTATATTTTTCAGTATTTGTTTCATTCATAGGAAAATCGTTTTAAAATCAAATTGAATTTTTGTTAACCATAAAAAAAATCATATTTCGATATAAAATTGAATGAGCTACTTGTTCCGAAGAACGAGATACGTTGGTAACTTACTAGTGCGTAACTTACCTTTAGAAAAATTTGTTGAAAATGATGATGTCGACGAATAACCAGATTTTGCTCTGCCCTTCTAAATATTTTAGTACATTTATTATTTTTAAAATCACTACACAAATATGCTTTACAATTTTATTTATATTAACATGGTTTTGACATAGAAGTGCCGCGGGGAACATGTCGCCATTCATAAGTGACTGGACACATTACAAATAATGTTAAAAAGCCTTAAAATAGAATGTCAGTGAACAGTCACGCAAAATATATCCCGAGGGATTCCAATCTAAGAATTTATTTTAAGTAGACAATAAGATTGTTACTGTCCAATTAATAATTTGACTGCATACAACAATGAAAGTGTTCCTCTCGAGGATAAAGAGATTCCCTACATACACTTTATATGGTCGAAGGGATCTATGAACTTTTGACCTTAATTTTGTGTTGCGCTGAATTGAAAGTGCATGTAAATATTCCGCAGATGTCTGATAGAAGAGGGACGGAATATAAATAAGACAATAGAGGTAAACTAAGGCAGCCACAAGTATCAAAACCAGGATGAATTGTATAAGAAACGAAAATTCAATCTTGATTAAATTGACAAGTAGTAATGTGATAGTTGAGAATATGATAGCAAGTCCGATGGGAGCAAATTTTCTCACAATCCCCACATCAAATTGGTTGAAGAAAACATACAAGGTGTTGTGAGATCGAATGATGTTGGTCCATTCTCGAAGTGATGGAATTGTAGAAAAGTCGGAGCCATGGGACCGAAAACTTGATGAGATATAACAAAAAATGAATGATAGTGATTCATCGTTCCAGTGGACCAAGGTTAGTAGTATCATCAACCGTATATAACCTATGACGCTCTCCTTAAGAAGGGTATACTCGACATGCATAGGAGGACCTTGACCCGAAACTCAGTTTTCTTACGAGCGGTGATTTAATCAGTGCCGGTCTTAGGGGGAGGCTGCCCAGGCGACTGCCTGGGGCCCCAGATAGTCAGGGGCGCCAAATTGCAAATTTGTTTATTGAAAAATTGTTTAAACGTTACTTTTAATTAAACTAGAATAATGCAAAGTGCTTTTCAAAGTGGAAGTGGGAGTGAATCATAGTGTACACGGTTCAGATTCATTGGATTCTTTTCAACTGTAGTGAGCCCGATATTCTTAAGAATTTTATTTCTATTCTTTGTTTGAGTATCAAATTTCAAAAGGATGACCTCATAATGACGATCCAGGATTTTGGAGTGAATTTGGTACGGACAGTTGGCGTATCTTTCTTGGAACAATTGGGCTAAAACGTGTTCAGAATTACCGGTGTGCGGTTAGATTGGCGAAAACGAAATTGGCAAAAGTGAAATTGGCAAATTCCAAGTTGGCAAATTCGGAATTTCGGAATGTCCAAATTGGAAAATCTGGTTTCATCCAAAATTTTCATCATCATGCAAATTGGTCATTTGCATATATCTTGCCCTGTATCCTCTCTCCATCGCATTTTCCCTCAGTTCTCTTTGATTCTTCTTCCATATCAGTCATGTCAGATTGTTACGTTAAATATTTCTGTTCGGCAAAGGCTAAGGTCACATTTAAACTAGCTAATCGTGGTTACACCTACACAAAAAGTTTCAAACTCAAGACCTGTCCAACCTGGATTGTGGATGGCACATTCAAATCGTGCCCGAGAATTTACGCGAAGACCGGCCAAGTCTACTCAATTCATGGAGTGATTACGGAGAAGGATGCATAAGGCAAAACTCGTACGGAAAGTTTTCCTTTTGTGTTTGCTCTTCTGCCGAACAAAAATAAATCTACATACGCGGAATTCTTCAGTAAAATAGAGTAGCCACACTGAGAATTGCATCAACAAAATAATGGCACCCGGTGGGCAACGGCGACTTCAGAGAAAAAAGTACAGACGGATGAACCACACTATTCAAAAACTTTGCAAATTGTACAGACAGAAATGGAACTTTTCATCTTTCAAGAAATGGATCCAAACAATTGTTCTACTCGTACCCGACCACCAGTGATGTAAATATAATTGTTTTAATTGTCTTTCATGGTTTCTTTGATTTTGAATAAATATTTACTTTTGCCAATCTGTACATCTCGGATTTCCTAATTTGCCAATTTCGTTTTAGGGGTCAAAACTGGGTTGAGATTGGCAAAAAAATATTTTGCCAATTTGGTTTTCGCCAATCTAACATGGAATCGAATTACCAATTCCCCACTAAATGACTCAAAAAGGCGTTTCTAGATGGCAAATTATAAGTATCGACTACCGAATGGTGAAATAATCGATCGGCTATGGCTTGTAAATTGAGGACGCTGTTCTCCGTTTTCCGTCAGTGGATATAGAGAATTTTGACACTTTGGGTTACATCTTATTATTTTGGTTATTCGTTCAATTGTTTACTTGTTGGAAGTACTGCTCGGACCGAATCAAGTTTTGGTCTAGCTCGACTCAACTCGTAACTCGGCTGGACTCGAAATTTTCGAGTTCGCGACAAAATTGAAAATTGGATAATATGAATAAAAACTAGAAAACCATTTTTCTAGACCTTTCAGATTGTTCTGCATAAGTTATTCAGAAATGCATTTGGTGAAAGTAATAGCTGTTGCTCAAATCAAAAACAGTTTTTTCTTAAAGCATTTTCTTGAAATAATATTAATAGAAATCGGCATTTGCTGAATAATTGATGTTACTTAATGAAGTCAATAAAGCACTTAAAAAGATTATGATCAATCCCTGACTACCGTAACACTCGGCTCCTAGTTTTGTTTCCTTAAGGAGTACAGATTCTTTAAGACAACATGAAAAAATCGAGTCAAGTCGTACTTAAGTATGACTCGACGTGACACATGACTCGACTCGAAAATTTCGAGCCGAAAGACGACTTGACTTGAAATCCGGTTGTCCAAGACATTTTTGCCAATGTCGCCGCTGAGGTCACGTGACCATGAAACAGTGGTCAAGTTCGGGAGGTAGAATATGTTCGTCCGTCTGTATGTCCGTGTCGTCAGCTGAAAGACTGCGAGTGGAGAGTGAGGTTAATGTATGACAGTTGAGGCAGGAAGTTGAGACGGACAGCTGCAGCCGGGTGGAAAAATTTTGCCTTCGGAATTTGACCTCTGTGTCAAGGTCTTGTAACCTTGGCACAAGACCTTGATCCCCGGTCGCATTGGATAGAGTATCCTGAACAGCGGATTACAAGTCGCAGTTTGCCCAAATGAAAGTAAGTCTTATAATTTAATAAAATTAGCCGGTCTGAAAAGCACATTCGTTAGTACTTTTTTCAATTTTCACGGGGGTGAACATCAGGAAATTTTTTAACTAAATGATCAGGAAAAGGAGGAATAAATTCTGCTGCCACCATTTATAACACTTTATGTCCCGAAAATGTAGTACTTCGTACACTTACTTCTGCCGCACTATTTGTCATCCGAATTCCCCTTATTCTAACTACTCCAAACACTATACTAGAATGCAGTTGCACTAAAAAAATACTATTATCATTTATTTGTATAAACAGGCGAAATCTTGGATAAGCCTCACATACATTTTTGTTTTAGCAAAAAAGTTTGCCATTCGTTTATTGAACTAGAAAAACTTTTCTTGGTTTGGACGCCCGCCAGTTTTTGTTCCTCACCAAATTGGTGTGTTCTTTCCAACTATGCCATCGGAATAATGTTCTATAGCCCAATAAACCATATAATTAAATATACGCCCTTTTAAAGGGGCGTATATTGAAGAAAGAAAGTCGTTCATATCTCTAGTGCTTGGCTAAAACGCTAATGTTAACATTTTCGCTCATGGGGTCCTCTTTCGTGTTACCAGCTCGCTCCTCAATCTCCGAGCAACAAATGTATTATTAATGATAAAGAAATGAGAGGAGATTAATGATATAATAATGTTTTTTACAGACGAGGTGTATTCATTCAGTCAGTTCAATGACATTCTCACTAGCATTATCTTACAAGCAGGGTTCGTGATATCTATCGGGTAGATAGATATCATGATATCTATCACGATAGATATCGATTGATTGTTTCATTCAATCATGATTGTTATTCTGATAGATATCGCGATTGATATTTATTTTCACATATCAATCAATCGATTGTTATTGTTGATTTTTTTCTATGGAAAGTACTTCATTTGACTGTTTTTGAACCGTTCGGCTCATTTTCGTTTTTAAGCCCATTTTCAGTTAGTATTTTTAACAGGCCAATCGAACGATAATGAGCCGGGTTAAATATAGAAATCCAAGATTTCACAGGGAATGGTCATTGTACTCAGGGACTCATCCGTTCAGATAAAGGCATTTTTTATTTGGTCAATCTTTTCAGAGTAAACTGTTGTAAACATGAGGACCATGAAATGACCATGTTTTTTCGAACTCTGACGTATACCGACCGATATATCAAATTGATAAGTAAATTGCTAAAAAAATGGTTACGTATTCGCCGTTTCATTATGTAGATCTATTAGAATTTAAGTTTAGCAGTATGCTCCAACCAGGATATAGTCCACCGTCCGCTCGGACACTTTCAGAAAAACTTTTAGAAAATGTTCATACCGGTTTACCAGCTGACAATTGTCGATTCCGTTGGTAGTTACGCACTCTTAGAGTCAAAAGATACCTGAGGGATTTTACTTTTACTTTATTTTACTTTTTGGATATCTATCGAAAAAATCGGATATCTATCTAAAAAAAATCGGATTGTTTCTTGATTGTTATGGGCTTTCGGTGGGAAAACAATCTAGGAATAACTATCGAAACAATCTGATTATATCAATAAAAATCGAATTGATTGATTGTTATGAAAAAATCATGATTTTTACGAACCCTGCTTACAAGAGACAGGAGACTTCTAGTTCTACAATTTACGAATTTGCAGTGTATGTGCAAAGTTAAAATAGGGGGAATTCGAATGAACAGTGCGGCACTTAGTATAGTGTTTGTTACAAATCGTGGCAACTTAATAGGGTTACCACATTTCTGCACGAAAATATTTTCAATGGGATGACAAACTATTGAGAGTCCTCGTATTGCAGCATAGAGGTGTGGTCAAGCATACCTCATTTCTTTCAGTATAGCAGTGTCATGCAGAGTAGCGGACACCATGAGAAGAGTATGAAACCAAAAGGAAGAGGAGCCATAGCCGACTCCTACAAACTGCAGAAGAGCCATTGAAGCAGTCCAGTAAATGGATGTGTGGATGTCAGTTTGTGGAAGGAGTGGAGCAATGATATGAAATTTGTAGTTCCAACAGTACATTGTCAGAGCCAATCCCGTAATTATTAAAAGCATTGACATGATCACTTTCAGGACTTGAAATGACAAGTTTGTCGGTAGAATAATGCCTTTCCGCGCGTAAGTTTCTGAAAATGGATAATTCATATTGCATTACTTTATAGGAAAGAAACACGCATATACGTATTTGATAATATTTTGCTTTCGTACTCACTTTGCATATATTTGAAGAATGCATATTCAGAGTTCAGTAAAATCTTCATCTCATCCAAATTCAACGCTATGTGAAAGTCAAGGACGGTGGTTATGAATAAAAAAAATATACATCCCATACGCACAATGTCCTCAACCTGTGTTACTTCCAATTTGTCGTGGTCTTTCAAAAAGGAAATGAACAGAAGCATTTTAAAAGTGGACATTATTGTCTGAACTGAAATCCAGCGAAATATGTCAAACCAATTTGTGATTCTCTCGCACCGCCCAGTCTTCCAATCCCACATGTACGGAATCGAACCCAGGTAGTATCCAAGTGTGATTATTTTTCCTACGAGTTGTGTTGTTGGCTCAAAATCCATTTTAATAGTTAATTACAATTCTAATCAGTGATTTAGTTAATTCTGAGAAATCAAATGGAGAAGAAAGTAAGTCCGGTCAGTCGTATGGCGCACAACACAGTGATCACCGTAGAGAAGTTTCGTCCGTACTGTCAATCTGGAACGCAGGGACGATGGACTTCCAAATTCTTAAATTGAAATTTTAATTCGAATCTTTAATCTTAATTCAAATTAAATTCAAATCATTCAATTAATTCGGTTCAAGGAAGAAAATGAATTCCAATAGTGGTTGCTTGTCAAAAACCTGAAGAAGAAATACAGAAACTAGACACTCGGACAACGCAAAAATTCTGTTAACCACTCATTTCACATGAACGAACACATTCTAGACTATTTTCAATCGGTTTGGGGAAACTTCAAATCAGTGGTTTAGTTAATTCTGGGAAATCAAATGGAGAACAAAGTGAGTCTGGTTAGTTGTATGGCGCACAACACAGTGATCACCGTAGAGTAGTAGTTAGGCATTCACGCTTCAGTATATTTTAGTAAGCTAAGCACGCTCCATGGGAGTATTTTGTAAATTTTTAATAAAAGGTGAAGCTCAATTTTGTCTTCAATTGGAATAATGCTCCGCCGCCGTGGCTTACTCCTCGATTGCATGTATTGGAAAGGGAGGTTCTCTTGCTAACTCTTTGTTGACGGCGTCTAATAATATTTTAAAAATTCAAGTAAGTACAAATAATTTATAAGCCACTGGGGCGTGGCAAAGGAAAAGGTACATCATATATGGGATACATGGGAGGAAATCTAATTACATTTACATTAAAACTGGATCGATTGAACTTGAATATAGGATTCTCGGTTCCTTGCTAGAAAGACAAACCCATCGCGTAATTTTTACTTTGGATTAAGCAGTTATTTTTGTAATGTCTGTTCAATGGTTGAGTGTAGTGCTTGCAACCTGGGCGAAATTTTTATAATTTGTGGGTCCGGGGTCCCTGTCTTTTGACCATTTCTTGAGGATTGTGTGAGGGGAACGTCAGGGCGGAAACTTTTAGAACAAGTTGAAATTCATACGACTGATTCCTGATGATATTTGAAATCTGAAAAATATGTCACTCGTCGAACATTTCAGGTTTAAGTTTGCAGTTGACCTTTATTGTGTGTGTTTGTGCATGTGTGAATCGTTCTCGTTCGTCTCACTTTGCCTTCCGCTCTCGTTCTCGCCTTTACCCTGCGTTGCACGAACGAAAGGTCCCGACTCGACATACAAAAACACATCCAAAGTTGAAACAAAGGTCAGCTTCTGACTTAAACCCGAAATGTGCAACGAGTGACACATTTTT
>JAQFYE010004173.1:0-13849 GCA_034694305.1 Protaphorura glebata
AGGCTCTTGCGTGTATCGTTTTTCTGGAAAAGTATGGAAAAACCAAGAAGAGGGGCTTGGCGTCACTGCATGGCATAACAGAACTCACGGACGCTCCCATCCCAATTCTCATTCTCTTTCTGCACTTCTTGTCGGCCACAGTGCTCGTCATTTTGTTGTAAAACTAAAGAATCATTTTCTAATTTATTCAGTAACTAATAAATCAGTACTTTTGATAGTGAATTCTCGCAGAGGTTGTACTTTGAATAATTGAGCAGGTACACAGAGATTCGCACAATTAATACATCAAAGTATAATTCAGTTACATTTTCAGTGACACACAGAAAGTCAGTCACACAGACACACAAACAACTCAACATCCATCACCACCGACACATTTTCGAGTGAATTAGTCTTTCGGGTAGAATTTCTAGATTCATTCAACTTGTTGAAAATTAACATTAGAGTTTTCGTTGATCGGCGTTGGAAACCAGGAGAGACTTTATCGTTATTCAACTGGTTCGAACATTAGGTAGTATTCATCCCAAAGAAAAAAAATCTAAGCTACAAAGCCACAAGATGCCAACTTTCCTTCCCTTTCAATTCCCAGTCCTTTCCATAATCATTTGGTGACGTCCCGCAGTACCGATTAGTCGTTTCAAAATCTTTGGGACACCTTGAGACAAGGTCAAGTTCAGGTTGGGGAGATAGACATTAAACTTGACCTTGGGCGTCGACCGCAGAAAAAAATGGTAAAGGAAAAAGTTACTTGTCTCGACGTGGGCAACAACTTTTGTATGGATCATTTTTGAGTTCAAGAGGGGCCAATATGGAGATGTCAAATTCGGCAGAGGTAGACCATCGTGCCCTGAAGACTTTTGTTGAGGGCTTAAGCCCAAAGCAAAACTTTGGGTCACCGCCAGTGGTCACCAAAGTACCAACTCTGCAAAATAGGACTCACATTTTTGTTTTTATTACAGGAATTGTGATACAAATGTAGAAGATAAGCAGGAGCGGAATGTCGGACCACAACTTGAAATGAATGACACGGAAATGGAGACGAAGCCCAGTTTTCCACTTTACGACTTGTATTCAATGAAGATAAAAGAGGATGTCAACGACCCTGAACCTCCTTTCTTCACACTGACACCAAAATCTGATTTTGCTCAACTTAACACTCAATATTTTGATCATTCGTCCGTCATTATACAAAATCTAAACAATCATCCATAACATATATTGGTTCAATCATCGTGTTTGAATAAAACTACTTGCAGTTTGCTCATAGTTTCTTCCAGTAAATCCTTAGTATGCGGTGGGACCGCAGTACTCGTGTAATCTATTGATTCTTTGGAGAAGAAGTTTGAGAACAAACTATTCGTCCAAGTTGGAGAAGACCAGCGTTTAGCGCAATTATTCACTCATTATTCATGTCAATCGATTCTTAGCATGATAATGCTATAAATTTTGTAGACGTATTTGGTTGGGGCAAAGTGGAAACTGCTTTATATAACATTAGGAGGGGGGTTTGGGTTCCTCGTACTTTCTCCTTAATTTTCGAATCTTTCCCGAGGTTGTTACTTTAAAAGGACAAGTAGAGCATCAAGGTCAACGTCCGCAATTTTACAGAGTAAGACACACCCGTAAATACTTGATGATCATAAAATATGTCAGAAGTTGGCAGCAAAATGCAATGAACTGAGATGTACGTCCTTTTGAAATCAGCCTGTACACATCATGAATGTGACAGCTCGAATATGATTTGATTAATTAAAGAAATCTAGTCCAAAAGCCAGATCTTATGCGATTTAATTTATTTTTACCAGACTTAATTATAACTATAATAAAAATATAGTAAATGACACACTAATGTAATAGACCGCTGGTGCTGAATACAGAGTGGGACTCAAACAAAACGCGGGTCTTTCTCCAGCTTTCTTACGTAGTGGTGAAAGCCTCTGACCTCTAAACCAACCTGAATGAATATGTAGAACGCGGATGCTCTACTAGGGTCATTTACGGTACATACATGCGAAGAAACTGTCTATTTATAATAGTATGAAAACAGAGACCACAAAAGACGGCACGGCTCTATAAGTATACAAAGAGTCACCCAAGATCCAGTAGCAAACTCCCATTCCGTACCAGACTAACGCCAACAGAATCGAGCAAGTTGTGTCAATCTAAACAAAAATCAGGGAAGGAATACTAACCAAAAATAGTACGTAGCAGATATGACTTATGTTTAGATTACTCACAATATCACCACATTTCGAGCGGGTTTCATTCCGTCGAGCATAATTTCTGATCAAAATAGCGATGAATGTCAAGAATCCAGCACCGAGTTCCAAATAGTTCAACACCGAGTGAGGTGCTGGCCAAAAATCCATACAAATGCTTCCCAAGCTCAAACCCATTGTCATTACCAAAATCTCCTAACAAAGAAATCAGAAAATTGTAATTATGGTTACAAGCTTACTAGGAAGGTCCACCAAGTGTTGGTTGAGTTGAGCGTCGCGGGCCAGGGCCGGACTGGCAACCCAGGGGCGCCGAGGGCGTTTAATATTAGGCGCATGGAGCAAACGCAAAGGGCGCCTTAAATACTTCCATTCCCCCTAATGTTAAATTCACAGGGGCGCACCGGGCGATCGCCCGCCCGCCCTTATGCCCAGTGCGGCCCTGTCGGTGGCTATGCTGCTTTGAAGAACGAAGACCATCCAAAATGATGGGGTTGTGCAAAAATTTAGACCAGGGAAATCAAATTTCGAATTTCAAGGAAATTTTGACATTTTGAATTTTTTTTACCAAAGAGGTGGTCTTTGTTCTCTGATATTTTTAATGTTATATCCCATAAGAAAAATCCAAAATGAATTTTGAGAAAATGACACTAGTAAAAACCGAACTCATGCCTCACAAAATATAAACGCTAAATTCAATTTCTCTTTGGTAAAAAAAATCAAAATTTCAAAATTTCATTAAAATTCAAAATTTGATTTCCCGGGTTAAAATTTTGTACAACACCATCATTTGGAATGGTGTTTAAAGTAGCATAGCCCTCGTCACTCAACTCGGCCAACACTTGGTGGACCTTCCTTGTTAGTACAGGGTCCTAAATATATTTATTCATATGTTTTGAGACCTGTGTTTAACTCTTGAGAATATGTGGGTTTGTTAAATTACCCTTAGCGGGAACATATGTGGCCAAACAGAGTACTTTCTTCTCCGCACGATTTTTTCAATGATGAAAGTTCCACCCGCGAATGTGACCCCGAAAGCCAAAGAGTCAAAAAATAGAAACAGATCTGACAATCCCTTTGGATGTATGCAAGGACCCCAGCCTCCCCAGTAATAGTCACCCGGTCCGGTGTTAAATCGCACTTGATTTAATATTCGCGTGATAATTCCAGCTTCACCGAGTCTGTCAAATTGTTCTAGCTTGGCCAAGCAATCCTCGCACTCTACACTTCCAGCTAATTTAATGTCGGTTTGATGAATTCGTTCGTAAGATTTTTTATATCCGTAATTCAGCCCTTCATTGAGATTAGAATTCCAGTCGAACCAAACGTAGTTCTCGTGGGAAAAGTCACAATATTGCCGTCTTAAGTAACATTTCGGTGCATCTTTTTCGTATAAATACACCAGTTCCTTTTGTCTACAATTATAAAATCCAGAGAACACAATGATTAATGTCTATGACTAAGTTCTGTTAAGCTGGAACAAAACTTTAGTGAGGTAAAAATATCTGTTATACGAAATTAATCGTTTCATAAAATGATGGGCTGCTTTCTATGCGTGAACCGAAGGAAATATATAGTTAATGTTACCTCCAGGGTAACCTCCATCCGTCCCATGCAATCGTTCTAACATTACTTGCATTACAGCTTTCAGTTGTCACAAGGGAACCCCTTGGGCTGTATGGCACAAAATTTTGAAGACACTTAAAAAAAACATATGAAATTTTTTGAAAATTTACCAAAATTTTAAAAAAATTAAGAAATCCAAAAAAAAAAATTTAGATTTTTTAAATTTTGTTAAAAAATTTTTCTCCAGATTTTTTAATTTTTCAAAAATTTTGGCAGATTTTCAAAAAAAAATCGTATTTTTTTTCTAACTGTTTTCAAAATTCTGTGCCATACAGCGTAAGGAGTTCCCGTGTGACAACTGAAAGCTGCAATGCAAGTTAATGTTAGAACGATTGCATGGGACAGATGGAGGGTACCCTGGAGGTAACAGTAAATGATTGTTTTAATGCATTTCCGAATAGGCATAGTAATTCGTAGGGACACATGGAGCAAGTGCAAGTGGGAATGTGGATGAAAAATACTCGAGTAAGGAAGCATGGGTTGGGTGAGGGAATCTGAAATTTTCAACTGTTCTACGTGATAACCGCGGCAATGACGTCTGTCTAATGTATGTACCTTATAAGGATTACGTCATAACCGCTCCCATCGCGTGTACACTTGAAGAAGTCGAGGGTGCATTCGAATTAGAACTAACCCAAGAACTTCTGCCACGTAGGAATCAGCAACCGGAAGGTAGGATTGACTTCCTCCTGGTTGATCATTTTCATTATCGCCATGATCGGATACTCCTGATGTCCCGGCATGAAATATGTCATAAATGCTGGGCATGTATGGGTAGCCCCCACTTTGGAAATAGTACACATCCGTGGACTTGACGAGTAGTTGGATATACGGAAAAAATAAGATGGACAGCATGGCTTTATACACGAGAGCCGCGCCCTTACCGGCCGAGCAATCCCGCCGATAAGGCCATCGCATGACCATAATGATTTCCATCAGCTTCCTTCCTGCGTATCCCATCGGTGTCCAATAAATTCGCCGTTTTCTTGGGAAACAAATCCCGATGATGATGAACACAACCATTGCGGATAATATTGTACCGGTTACGCCAAACCAAACAGCTGAATCCAGCGGATTGGCGAAATGTTTGATACTTCTCGACAAAGTAACTTTACTTTGAGTTTGACGCATTTGAGGGCGTGTGACGAAAGTCACGAAGTCTTGCAGAAGTGCTGTATTACTAATTCTCAAGCGGTTGGACCGTCCGTAATAACGTTTTGATGGATTGTAGGCAAAAACGGTATTGCTCGTTTTCGCAGTTTTTAAATAGTCAGGATTTAACTCTAATTTCAAGGCATTCCCAATCATAACCAAAATTGGAGGTAAATTTTTAATACTTCGAGTTATCTTTGGATCGCAGAGCAAATTAATTTTTGCTGGCCGTCGTCCACTGTATAGTTTCCCATAATTCAGATACATTAAGAGGTCAGCACTTTCCGGATCATATATGCCAGTTAATAGTGGCCCTGATTACATACAATAAAATAATTATTAACTAACAACCACCGGCAAATGGCCATACACGTACATGGTATATACGTATGTATCAGTTGTATGATACAACAATTAGCTATTTATTTATTGGTTATGGCGGACTTAATTTAGCGAATGGAGACTGCAGGTTCTAATAATATTATGGCCGAAAAATTTTGCGGAGTACTTCCCCAGCGATTCTAACCCTCATACCATAAAGTGACGCCAAAAATGAGCTACCTGTCATCTGCCTATATACGTTGAAGGGTCGATCCAATACGTATGGTCTTTGCCAAGTTCCTCTGGTAAATTTCCTAAAAACTAAGAGTAAATTGCGGCTGCAAACTGAACATTTATTTAACGATTTTAAGTAAATACGCATGAATAAACTTACTCGGTTTATTTTCCCCATTAACCGTTAGCATCTCGAGTATCATGATTGTATTTGGAGACACGATAAGTGCTTTCTTCAAGAATTGGTATTGGTACCAATTAGTTGCAGGCTCTGCAGCACTAACGATCAACAAATCGTGTGTTTTGGTCTCCAAATTGTGCAATATTCTGTTGCATAATTTAACGTCCTTGCCATCAATCACGTATAGATTTGACGAAGATGTGAATTTTCTTCGTGGTGACAACATAAACTTCGGAGAGTTTGCTGACATTAATATTGTGCTTATAATACGGGAATTGGTCACTTCGGGAATGATGACGTCCGAGTGGTTAGATATGCCAACAAAAATGATTTCAAATATACGTTGAACATTTTTTAAAATTCCTTGAATTTGTTCTGTTGTCGATGGGGAAGAATATGCTGATTTAGAGAAAGCGAGCAGAGATGAAATTAGCAATATCCCTACCACAGCCTTCATTTTGAAATGACTGATAAATAAAGAGATAAAGAGATACAGTTACGGATGTTAGTTCGTTGCTCATCATGATATTCACGATAGACGAGCTGCATGTGAATGATTTGGTAGTAGTATCGAGGACAATGTACGTGGACATAATTTCTGCACTCAACTACTTGGTTTGGTGGTCTCCACTTTTGATGATACATAATAACTTTTAACTACCGTCGAAACAAACAATTTATTTAGATGTATCGATTTTACCCGGTAGAAAAGTTTTAAGACAAAGGTTGAAGTTGATAAAGTTGTGGAACCAGAACCATGCGGGTAAGTGTTTCTGAAGTGTTTCCGATCCGATACAGATACGATTCATGCATAATATTTCTTATTGATGACCGTATGCATGATCACCTTTAATGAAGGGTTGTGATATTGTCGAAGAACACGTACGTGGACGATACACAGTACGGATGGCTGAATTTGGTTCAAAATCGACTTAAAGGTTCTACGTGTGTTACGGTTACTGCCATTTAAACCTTACCCCTCCATCACATTCTTCACCGATTAAGGTCATCGGTTCCGGTATGCACTTTTCCATCTAGTGTCCATCTAATATCCGATAAAAACCGGGAATCCATTTTTGAGTTTTTTTTATTATATTATCTGTAAATTGGTCTATTTAAGTGATGATGTAATAAAAAAACACGAAAATGAATTTCCGATTTTTACCGGATACTAGAAGGACACTTGATAGAAAAGTGCATACCGGATACGATGACCCTAATTGGTGAAGAATGTGATGGATAGGAAAGGTCTAAAGGAAAGTAACAGTATGACGAACAAACAGACTCACAACATAGATATTATTACGATCCGTCGAATAATGGAGTTTTCAGTTAGATAAGAATGGATATCTGATTCTTTTTTAACCCAGTTTTTTTTCTTGGGGCTTGAGGATACCGGGTGGTTAACTCACGAGTACTTTATACTAGGATGACATCATAAGCGACTCCATCGTCTCTTTCGGATAATATAGACATATAAAAAATCAGAATCTGAATCATGAACTGTTGACTTCGAAATAATATGTACTAATAGTCAGTCCATCAGTAGATTTAATAACCCAGAACCAGATGCGAAGAATTATGTATAGTAAAGTTACTGTTGAAGGGAAATTCCGAGGTTCAAATTATAGTAGAATTTATTAACTGAAATATCAAGGACACTAGTGTTTGCAATAACTCTACGGCTACAAATACTCTAACATCTTAACAAGTATTGTGTTCTTTTCCATACTGGATCTCGCTCCCACTACTAGGGGTTATCTCCCAGTGTCAAATGATAGGTAGCCCGATCACTATAAAAAATATGGTTGATATTTCGCCATGCCTTGTTTGCGAATGTGCAGTAATGTTATTATTATTTTAAAATCAAGACACACCCTGTACAGTGGCATACCTTTGAGCCACCCTACTGAAATACAATACGCAATACACGAGTCTTGTGCTTATGTTATAGGATCCCCACGATTTATATAGGACAGTTAATTTAATCATAGCGCGAGTATATATACGGCGAGAAAATTGAAACTCGGTACAATTGTTCATGTTACGATTATGAACAGCTCAGAAATTTTTCCAAATTTCATAATTAGAAAGTGAAAGTGAAACTTGAACTTGAAAAGCGTGTATCAAATTTTTCCATAGTTTCATAGTTTCAACTTATAAGAACCACTATGAGAATCATATGGCGGGTCAAAGTCATCGCATTATCTGCCGAAATGTAGCCTGAATCGACTAATTTCTTCATCAGAAAACCACACAACGTGACTGTGAATAATAATAATGAAAAGACAATAATAATAAATAATTATCATTCACAATTTAAGTTCTTTTATCATTCATTATAAAATTATTTTAGGAAAGTATTCGTATCGTACGCCGACGCAGTCACAATTACAATTCTGCTACTGGAGAAAATTGCATCAGTTTACGTTGTTCTAAATCGAAATATTGTAAGCAAACTGACTTCATGAAGAACGGTTGGTGAAACAGGACTACAAGAGGAATTACAGATATCAATCAGAATCAGAATCCCAAGCGGTCGGGTTTGAACTTTCTGATTCGCATTCAATGTCATATAAATTATTGTAATCGAAGTCACCCAGGTCCGGGTCACTTTCCAAACTCTCAGAATAATCCTCAGTAGACTGACTTTCTGGGATGTTTTTCAAACCATAATTGCAACGCGGTCTGGAAGTTGAGGCAGATGGGGCAGCAATTTCTACCGTAACTTCCCAAAGTTCGCGGCTGTGAAATTGTTAAAAACTTTACCAAGATCATGGAAATCTCGTAAATCAAAAAAGATTCGAAGAAATTACATTTTTCATCCCGGGAAAATCCTCGTCGCTTTTCTTTCTCCCCTCAAATTGTGTTGCAGAAAGATTTGTCTGCAGGCCCGCATAGCATGCTTAAAATTTCACTGACCTTCAGAGTTCATGCCCACCTATAATGTGACACCTCCTTCAAGTGTCTTAAATTTTTGACGATTGTAATTCTATAATGTTTTAAGGTTTTTCACTCGGTTTTTATATTATTATAATCAATGAGGCATATGTCTCGGGTTTCTAGAGTGATGTTTTCTGAACGATTCAACATTTGTTGTCTAGCGTTTCATTGAAACCCTGCTTTCAATTCCGTCGTATTATTATTGTAAATCCTAAGCAAATGATTTTTCATTTTTGTGACATTATAGAAAGATTTCAAGTCACGGAACCTACACTTTTTTGTTGCCAACTCTAATTCATTTCGCTGCGCATTTTCTTCGAATTATTATGCGATTATTATGGTTTGGTTGTTGGACGTTTTCCCGCGGCAATTATTACTTTTTATATCCGGCGGGTGCAAAAATAAGTATCTCGGGTATATACCCGGGTGCTTTAGGTGTCTACAACACTACTCCTACTACTACGATATAATTTCAAGTCCGACTATAACCAATCCACAATTCATTAAGCAAATGTCAGTCAATGTGTACAAATCACTGCAAGTACTATACTCATTTTGATAAACCTCTAACTAGCCCCTCCTCTTCTTTCTATAGGAGAGTTATGTTCAAGCAAATATCCCGGAAATGGCAGTGCGGTCTGGCCTGTACATCTGAAATCCTCCATGCACTTTAACATTACAGCAAACATCAACCTATAACTAACTCCGTTCCTTTAATTTTTTGGTGTTCGGTAATTTTTAAAAAAAAATACCAAAAAAATTCACTTTAAATTATATCTAACCCCCTAGGGGGAAGTGGGCTAATTGGAGCCACCATGGAGACAATGTGCTAATTACGGCCACCTCTTAACTACGTGGGCATGGCAACCAAAAAACATGCGCACAAATGGCGGTGGATGTTATTAGCACACTTTTTGAGGTTATGGAGAAATTAACCCATAAACGACAAGTGTGCCAATTCCAGCCTATCTTAATGCACGTGACTCCTCCAATGGACGTGTGAAGCGGAGACCGTGTGCTAATTTCAGCCAGGGGGAGGAATTTTGTTCCGCGTTACCCCACGTGATAAATGGTCGTAATTGGCACATTCTCCCAAAGTGGCTCGAATTAGCCCACTTCCCCCTATAATCACACCAACAATAAGTCAAATGAGAACATATGAGAGCGATTTAGAATCAGATTTCTTTCTCCAAACAAGTTTTAAGTTTTGTTCGGAGTTAAGGCTTCAAAATAACAAGTTTTATGAAATCCAGGAACTTCGCTCAGACGTGTTAAAAAACAGTGGTGTGATCTTTTGAGTCCATTTAAATTCATGCATACAGTAATATTTTATTTTCATCTTTGTCAGTATTTTTCATGATCAGCTCAATTGAATCAATGTTTAAAGAATTGAAATTTTTAAACCACTATTTTCTTTGCAACCTTACATTTAGTTTCGCGCTTCACGTGCCAACCTTCGGCGTTCTGCAACAGCTGCAAGTCTTGCCGTTCTTTGTTCAGGAGTCTCACTTTGTCGTTGACGTTCACGGTATCGTCTGTGGCTTTCTGTATTTCGACGACGCTTCCGCTCTTCACGTGTTTCTTGGTCTGGTGGTATTCCGCTCAGTGGTGGATGCCACCTCCTTGCGTAATTCTCACTTGTTTCTCTTTCCTCATGGACGGCAATTATATGATCATTACGTTCTTCGTTGTCATGAAATTTCAAATCACACAAAGTGCACTTGTATCGTTTCTCCATAGGTGGAATGTTAAGAATGGATTCCACTTGAATAACTGAAAGATTACACTCAACATGACCTTGGACAATTCCCTTGGGCTTAGTCGGAGAAATTGCGAGAGGGTCTGACGCTTCTGACTCTGACTCAATCCCACAAAGTTTTGCATCGTGAGAACTGGAACTCAGAGCTTTCTTTCTGTGAACTTCAACTAAATGTTGATTTGTAGGAATACAAATATTCACGTTACACAAACCGACATTGCACATTTTCTGTGAGGTGTGAGAGCATAAATTATGTCCGTGTACTTGAAGGACATGATGATTACGTTGAGCAAAAGTACAGAAATTCATTCCACACAAAGTGCACAGGAAATGTTTCGTGATGTTCACGTTTGTTGCTCGTTTCGTTTCTGCTGTCGGTGGAGAAATAGCTAAGGGATCTTTGGATCCAGAATTCGTGGTCGGATTTGAACTCGAAACGGTGAAAGAAACATTTCTTTTTCTGCCCTTAACATTGGTATTCACAATTTTCCCGGCAGCAAGAAATCCATTATTAAAAAGTCCCAACTTCGGTATTTTCAAGTACCCAGTGCGGCTGTTTCCCGAATTTGTTTCTTCGGTGTGAGAATTCTGTTTCTTCTCAACATTTGTAGTGTTATTTTCACTTTTCGTCCGTTGAATTCCTTGTTGCACAAATTGGACTTGTGAATGTTGAGTCCGAATGATTGAACTCCTCGGATTTGAAATTTGAAGGTAACTTGGATATCCTTTCTCGTCCATGTAAAGTGGAGTGTATGTTAATACGTGTCTTTCCGGTCGACTGTCGGAGGCGGTCGTCATCTGTGCCGGTTGATCGTGGATTAGAATGAGTCCGTTTGGGAAAACCGTTCCATTTTCATCATCAATCGATCTCCCCATGAATAAATCACCTATTTCTTCCTTGATTTCAACATCAATGGCGGTGTCATCAATATTTTCGATAATACTGGAACCTAGTGGTTTACTGTACAAAATTCAACAATTATGGTCAAGAAAACTGCAAAAATATTATTAAAGTGGGTGTCAGAGGGTGACCTTGACCCAAGTCACCAGAGATCACGCACAGTTAATGTTGACGGATTTCAACGACATTTTCAAGGTGGGTACACAAGGTCACGACAATCACCAAGTGTTAATATGACCTCTCCAGGTAACCTCTGACCCAGGTCACCAGAGGTCAAATCTTTAAAGATGTTCAGAATGGTCTGAAACGTGCATAAATGCAATAAATAGTGGATGACAGAGGGTGACCAAGACCCAAGTCACCAGACGTCAAATTTCGAATTTAGCTCAGAATGGTCTGAAACGTGCATAAATGCAATAAAAAGTGGGTGTCAGAGGGTGACCTCGACCCAGGTCACCATCTATCTATCTAGCCATCTAACAATCTAGCTATCTAGAAATCTAGATATGTAGCTATCTAGGAATCTAGCAATCTAGGCGAGATATACCCAGTACCTATATCTCGATTTGCAACACATATCTACTCGGTCTAGAGCGTATATTATTGTATAAAATATAATTATTATTTTAGTTGATCTACGCAAGAAGTAAACTTACATTTGAAATTCCTTCTCCGAAGGTAAATTCTCCATGCTTTCCAACTTAACAACGAATTTCCGATCAGAGATAATTTGCCGTGGAGGAGGAACTGAGTCGTCACCCTCTTCTTGAGTTCCATGCTCATCCTTCACATCAACTTCTTCCAAAATGAACTCCATAACTAAGAACGCAGTCACCTGTGACCTGTGTAATTTAAAAATATATTTATAAATAATTACAGAGTCAATTATCGTCTACGGTCATAACTTACGACGAAATGAAACAAATCACAGTGAGTTGGACTTGAGCAGTTCCTACGTGAGGAAATTCTAAATAATGAATTCAATTTTTTTTAAATTTTTCCAAAATACGAAAACGTATTTGACATTCAGTACATTCAATTCAACTGTGGCACCGCAATGTATTTTTGTCCATCTGTGTCAATAATAGGTACTTTAGAGGAAAATCATTCAGGAAACACTTACCTATTTGACCAAATGTATGTCCTTGGAATGACCAGACCGGATTGACCTTCCACAGATTCGTCAGAACATTTATTATGTTTTCAATTTTTTTAGATTTCACACATTTATCCAATTCCAATTTAATTCAAATCAAATTGATATGATTTAGTTAGAAATTGAAGATGGACATTTTAAATTTCCCTGGTCGTTGTGAATTCCGCGCTCGCAAGTTTTAGGCTACAACTATGTATGACCTAAAATATGCAGATACCTATCTTTCAAAGGAATGAACATCATCAACCGAATACTAGGGGTCTACCAGAAAATGTGCATAGTAAGTAGAACATTGGATATGTCCGGTCCGGATGTTGACAACAGTGCCAACTGAAATTCTTGACCGTAATAAAAGCAATTGACTATCCAACTAGATTCCGTCCAGGCTATCATCACAATTATGCATTTTGTAAAACTTAAACAGTATTATTATTTACATAAAGGATAATGGGTATGAATGGGGCTTAAATATGAAGGTAGTCGCGGTCGGTCAAAGAAAGGCTAATAATTCCCTTTCATTTCAAAGTAAAAGGACCAGCAGGGGTTCCACTTCCGAAGGGTCACGACTACCTGAAATGAACAATAAAAACAAAAAAAAACACATTATGTAGATATCTTCGTATTGTTTTCAATCTACATTCACGCTGAGAATTCATGGATTTCGTTTACAGACATATGTATGTGTATGTGTACATCATTAATATTTAGGTGACATGTTGACCGTATTTTGTAAAACTATAGAAGTTTGTCGACATTTTAAAATAAACTACTTCACATGAAGTTTTCATTCCCGCTTATTTGTTTTAAAGAGGAAAATGTGTAAACAAATGACATCCAAACGTTATAGTTCAATTACACTGCTTCTCAATTTCACAAGTGGAAAGGTCAAACTGTGACCACGGATAATTTTTAGAACGTTAGTTTTTTTAAATAATTTGAAATAAATGATCCAGCGATTTAATTTGCATTATATTTTCTCCATAATTACATTTTTTTGGCGATTTTTAAAAATAATTTAAATTCAATTTTTTATACAATTTACAATTTCAAGAAAATTGAATTAGAGAAATATAAATTTTTAGAAAAAACGAATTGAATTTGTTGTTCAAAATTATTAAAAAATGAAATTATGCAAAATAAATTAAAATAAATTTAATCTTTCGATCATTTCAAGTTTTTTTTGGTCAAATTGTCGTAGGATATGGCAGTAGAGTGTATAGGAGCAAGTGTTTTTCCACATTTCTAATGAAAGCGCGCGGGACGCGGAGCACCGCGCATTGTCATTGCAATGAAATTTGGGAAGATAATGGTATCTCACATTTTGAAATGAGTCAACAGTAAAGCAATTACACGGTGAATA
>JAQFYE010004174.1:0-13849 GCA_034694305.1 Protaphorura glebata
CAGTGGTACAGACCTCAATTCCGTTGAGAACCCAACTATTCGGTCAGTATTCGGTTACTATTCGGTCCATCCCTAACAAATTCCCAGTCGTCGTGAGTCGAGCGCACCTGTGCAATTCTTTTTCTACTTGTAAATATAATATTACGGCTGGCTGGATGACCTCTGATGAGGAATATTTTCCCACAAATGGTACTAGAAGAAGGGTTGGGCCGACAGACAGACAATAACAGTAGTAGTAAAGTTCCATCATTCACAAAAAATATATGTATAGTCAAGTTTATGTGGGTGTAAAACTCGAATGCAAGTGGAAATGTAAATGTAAATGTCTTACGTACTTTGTATCGTAATATGTTTCTTTTGGAAGGATTTGTTAGAGTTGAATGCATTTATTATATGGAATGAAACTAATGGAGGTAGAAGCTTTACCGACTTGACTAACACATGTTTAGGAAAACAATAAACATTATCATATCGTATCATCTCATCTCATCTTATTATTATGTTATGTCTTCAACTCGACTGATTAGTCCGCGTGTGCAATTAAGGACATTGTACATGGAATGATGAATTTGTAAAATGAAATTTCAAAGCAAAATGTAATTACATGTAGGATGTTTGGGGAGGTTAAAACAGAAGGGGTTGATGATTAATTGGTTGTCGGCTCGTTGGTTCGCTCGTGTATTCTTTTTTGTGAGGATTATGAATGATGTCGAAAATAAGGGTTGATAGTTGATAGATGAAGACGACATTTCATCCTCCTAAAATGTATTTTCTATGATGCATGTTTCTAAGGAGTGTGAACTCAAGTTCGAACAAGAATCTGAACAAAATGAAATGAAGGCCTGATTTATGTTCAATCTGTATGTCGCTGGTAAGTAAGTCAAATATCTAAACGTTTTCGACAAAAATAGTTGGAAGGCGGGGTCACACAGAGTTTGAGCATCAAGATGTTTGTTCTGTTATCGGGGTTCAAAATTTGAACAAATTCAATAATTTTCTCTGTCTTGGCTTCAAGAACGATAGGGTAAGAATTAAGAAACCAACGAATTGATTTATTTAATTTGAGTCGGGAAAATCTCGGACTTACATTTTATGAACTAGTACATTTAAGAGGAAACACTCTTGCCCATTTTTCGCGTCATGACTAAAGTGAACACCTAATACTAATATTTGACCAACCTGACCTCGCGCTCGCGCCTGTGACACATGTTTATATATTTGTAGCTATTTGACATGCAGCAAAGCAGCTAAACGGGTGAAGTGAAATTTCCCTTTTATGGGTAAAAAGTAAGTGGAACAAAAAATCCTTGTCACATGATTCGAAAGAAGTCTGTCTTATTAAACTGCACTCCACGCATTTGCATGCACGGGTCATTATTATTCAATTCAATCCAATGTGTGGGTTTTGGTTTAAAGGTCTGGACAGATGCACCATACTCCATACAAATGCACTTTGACTTTCAATCATTTCGCACGACTTATATGAAACCAGATGATAATTGTCAAGTATTGAATGTCACCCATAGGGAGGGGAGAATTATGTGTAACAATCTAACAATGACTTTGTAACCCTAATCTTTGTGATCTTAGGTTGAACACTTTTAGGCATATGGTGATATCTGTGATATATGATCCTTTCCCATTTGGTCACCTCATTCATTTTTTTTAAACTATCTCGGGAGAAAAACCAAGCGACAGGATTTATGGAGGAATCCGTGAGCCCCACAGTTTGGGTGCACATCAGTCCAAAAACTTGAGATGACCCGAAAGTTCGACGTTTGTTATTAGTTTGAACCACGAGGAGGTTCGTAATAATGGTCAACGCCAAGTTGACCGGCTGGTCAACTTGGTGTGTTCTTTCTTTAGCATTCATTCAGTAGCAGAAATTCTTAATGACCTTCGGCAACGTTCAAATCCCGACTATAAGTTAGTTCAGGTGTAAATTGATAAGGGCGTGAATGAACGGCTCATAGGCTCAGTCGCTCAGTGTACATTATGCATATTTGAACATCTTATTCTGCAGACCGAATGAAGTGACATTAATTCCTGTCCAATCCTATCATTTGGACGTCTTGTGGATTTGCATGACAGAGTCCTTGGTCTGACGTTCTGTTCGGGTCTACGTGTAATAAAAATACAAAATAATTACTGAATCATTAACGTATTTTCACCTTTTCGTGTGAGATGAATAGGAGTAGAGACTGCACGCATTGTGTACATGACAGTGCAGGAATGAAATAAATAATACAAATGTGTATCTGTAAGAACGTAAGGTGGATCGTACTCTAATGGGCGTTTATTCTTAGAAGTACATTGTATTTATTAAATCGGGTGATTGGTCAACGATTGGTCACACTTTAATGAATTATATTCGATTCTAACCCTTTCCTTACCTGAAGCTAGTTCATGGCAAACTCTTTTAGAGTTCATGACAGAATTGTGATAAGAATTACAGTCCGTATCCACAATTAGACAAACAGTCGCAACGAGAATTAGATTGGAGCAAAAGGAATTATTGTGGATATTACGGATTTTGCATGTCATGTATTCTGTCGCTGAGTCAGACGAACAGATTATAATTACAATGAGATTACGCACTAAATTGATGGAAGAGATAACTTCTATTAGATTTTTAACTAAGAGCGACACACCTGCTCGCTTTAAATCCTTAAGTGTTCTTCATCACCAGGTCAAGGTCATTCATTGTAAGCAATGTTCCAAATGAGTAAGCTTATTACACGAAGACGGGAGGTTAATACTTTTTTGAAGTGAATGACTTTCTCTTTGACAATAATATTGACATTTTATGTTGTTCAGAGACTTTCTTATCAATTGGAGTTCAACTTTCAATCATTCCCGTCTGCAAAATCATTCGAAGTGATGTCGTAGATACTAGCTATGGTAGGGTACTCCTAATCATTAGAGGAAAATAAAGTCATCAGTACACACAATGGTCTTTGATTCGTGCACCCTAATAGAGCTTAAAGACGGATTTAGCGTTGAAAATTACCTGTAATTTTGCCCACAGAACTTCAACTCCTAATACTGTATTCATGCACGGATTTCCAAAAACTATTTTCGTTCCTTTCCTGGACATCCAAAGAGGGTCCCATGTCTTTGGAGAGTCAGAAGTCACAATCGTTGCACTTCAAAAGACCGAATTTATCGGAACAGACCGACACAGATAGAGGACAATTTTTAATTTTTGTTCCTCCAACGACATCAACAATCCGTCCAAAAATTTCGAGATAAACTTGATCATTTCAATTCAAACGTTGTTTATTTTATGTCGGCTATTTCAAAAGACCTACAATTTTGCATCAATACGCCTCAGATCTCTTTTGTTCATGAAAAGATGTGGTTGGTATACCTTCGTCTAATTTCTTTTCCATGAGCATAGAGTTTGGCTAAAAATGTGTATCGATAAACATTCCTATGAAGTATCACCGATTAAATGTGCTCCAACCGATTCAGATTTTCTTGGTTCAATTTTTTTTATTTCAATTTTGGACCTGGAGGACCAGAACCTCCACGTTCAAATGTTTTCGGAAATAAATTCCGAAGCGTATCGGCGTGGTTTTTCAGTAATGGAGTTTCCTTCGATTTCGTGTTATTTATTTTTGAAAAGCCCGGAGCATTTATGTATTTTATCGAGGGAAAAATATATTGCTGTGTTGTTTCCACCATAACCACCCGTGCATAAAAGTAAATACAGAAAAGTCAACCGTAACGTTACGTGCACTCAACAACACAATCAAATTCAAATAACCTCACGCAAGCTAAAAAAAAGTGTCGTAAATTAAAAATCTCCTCTAAGTCTTTGGCAGCAACATTTCCTCGCTGAACAGCAACACTATTTGCTGTTTGGAAATATTTGTACAAATTAGTTCCTCATTCCATCTTAAATTAACAATTATGAATGCCATCTTCCCGGTCTCACTCGCTTTCATGATTTGATCGTGGTGATCCCAAAAATGTTTCAAACACCGAAATGTTGTTCTTACTCTACTTTTTGGTATTTGTCTAGTAAATTAAGTGAGAGAACGGAGGAATGCCTATAAGACGTGTGCGTATAACCTGCAAATACCGTTGGGCGTAAGCCAGACAATTAAATAGGATTCGATATGTACTTTATATCTAGTCGTAGTCAACATCCTACGAGGAACACTCTACTAGTGTTAAACGCAGATCAGGCCGAAATGTTACCTCATTTCGTGTCGTAAATATTTCAGCATACAAAGAAAATTCGGGTCCCTTTGATAAATTCTCATTTGTGTTGCGTCTTCAATGCTATGCATGTCTATTCTACACAAAGAACCCATATTATTTGTTTACGAATATATCTCGATATCCAAGCAGGGACATAAAGTGACATATCGTATAATTGAACGACGTAATGTCCAGTCGCCTCATCCAACAGACCGCCTAGTCTACGCATCCCTTGGGATCATTTTAATTCTATTTACTGATGTCACAAAAAAAATCTGTGATCCTAAGGAGTTGAACTACGAAGTCTAGGCTTTTGGTGGAATGGTTTTTACACCAGAAGAGCGTTTCAAAGTAGTTGAAGTACAGCATGGTGGTATTGCCCACTTCGGTATGATGTGGTTTGATCCTTCGAGCAAATAATGTACCGCGAATTCTTTAAACCACAATAATTTTGGTTTTGAACTCCTACTTACAACAACTTACAACGGATATGTTCCGTAGGCCAAATTGAAGGCGAGTTAATGGAAATCAATTTGGTTGTTGTTCTGAAATGTTTTAAATAAGATTGTCTGACTCTGGTCTATTTTTCACAAAATAATCAATGGTTGGACCATGCATGGCATATTATAGGGAGTGTGAAGAGTATTTGCATCCGACCAGCTTTCCTTGTCATCGCCTAAGTTTTCTTTAAGGAAGAATCGCATGTTGACTATGGATAGGAATGGAGGAGTAGTAGTTTTCGTGGTGAGCAGTGATGTTGGTAGCGGTGGCTGTTAAGGTTAAAAGTGACTGTATGACCGTGTGAATGAGTGGATTGAGTCACCTTATCATTTCGTTGGCCGGAGACAAGCAGTCTCGCCGATCAGACCTCCACGGCCACGCTCCCCAGACCAGCATTTAATCTTTGCCATCTCCAGACACCCTACTTAGTCCATCATTTGACACATCTCAATCAAGACTTCTTTCGTCCAACGTTCACCCTTCAATGGACTTTTGAGTGTCTCAAGTGTCCCCGAAATCCCTGCCAACTGTCATCATCATGCTATCACATTTTCTATTGAGAATGAACATGACCTCCTCAAAACCCTGGTCACTTCTCATGACTTATTTCCTCTTGACCTCACTCCTTCCCCACATCTCAAGTACTCATAGTTTATGTGAAGAGGACCGTTTGACAGTGTACAAAGTCATCATGACCACATACTGGTCCAGAGAACTTTTTCCGTAAGTTTGTTAAAAAATAAATCCACCTCGCACTCCGCAAAGCTGAAATGAAACTTCATCCAAAGAGAAACGAAACGTGTGGTGAAAGTTTCTACAGAAATTTGTCACCCGTTACGTTTCACTTTTCATGGTCCAATGGAAAATAATAATTTTATTACATTTTAACAGGAAACATTATCCAGACTGGAGACCCAAGGCCCATTTCTCTAAACTAGTTGGTAAGTCTATAACAAATATAACTTTTACCCCAGACTGCATGACCTCCATCCGGATTATTTTCTGTCGAACTATGTGTGAGTGTGTGAGTGTGTGTGTGGGAGTCGTAAAATAAATACGGGCGAACCAAAGGTTACAAAGAACAACAACTGGTAAACCTGGAACAGCCTGGTGTTTGCGGGGAAAAGGAATAGAACAACATATTACATATTGTTGTTCAGAGAAATAGACTGGAAACCACAGAAAAAAAAATAGTTTCATTCAAGTCAGTCAGTCAGTTAGTCAGTTAGTAAGTTTGTTCTTTCATTCGTTTCCAAGTCTGTACGACGTTAATGTTTGCAGTCGTACTAGTAAGTCAATCTCTCAGACTTCTCAGGCTGGTCCGTTCTAGTTTATAAACATACACAGTTGTGGCGGATTCCACTGAAAAAAAAAACGTCACTATAGAGGAAGAGGTAAAGTAGGTTTGCTATAAGTTCTAGTCGGGGGGAATTGATGAGGCTGTGAAAAATTTATGTCACAGATCAGGAGAGTGAAATATATCCTAAGGTTTACTTCCCAATTTTTATGGGTAAGAAACAAAAAAAAATTATATATACATATATATAAAAAGAAGGGTTCCTTCAGTGTTTTGGGTGTTTTGATTTCTGAGTCATCTCAAATCCACGTCAGACATAAACGTCTCTTTCCTCACACTTCTTCAACGACCTCCAAGTCCAAATCGTCCTCGTCAGCCGTCTATTCTCGTCTTTCTGTCCAGACGCCCCTCTTGCCTAACGTCTTGCCGTACTCCTTGACGATCTTTTCTACTATAAGCAATACAAACAACTTTTTCACAGCATCCGGATCCGTCCAATAAAAAATAATAATAACCAATTTTCTCTCTTACATAACACCATCCTAAATAAAAGGGTTACTTCTTAAGTTCGTATCCACTTAATCTTGATAGGTATTTCCGGCTTATAATTAAATGAGTGCACTTAGGAATCCCAACACTAAATAATGTGTCTGCTATCGAAATAAAAATTGAGGCTCGTCAAGTTCCAAGTTACAATGAGATCCATACTTATAAAGTTATCCCAGATTCAGGCCCGAAATTAGCATATCTTTTTTTTTGCAGTTTCAAATTGAGACTCAGTGTCTCTATTCTTCTGTCTTCTATCCAAATTCACCTGTTTACTAACGATGCACGTTCAAAACAAATCTTTCGGTCTAATTTTCAAAAATGGCTTCTAAAGCTATTGAAGGGAAAAATAGAATACGGTCAACGACTTATAAAACAGGTCATGAAAGTACAGGAACATGAGCTTCTGCTAGACTACTTGAGTCTTTTGAGGATTTGATACTCGCTCCATGACATTCCTTCAACTGCATTCTGTCGTGTTAACACTTAAAAATATTACGTAAGGGAATGGCACGGGTAAAATAAAATTAAAGAATGATGCACCTCCTTTTCGTACTTGCCCGCCACGGCGGCTAACTTGTGGTACACCCTGCGCTTTACTTGGTACACCCTATGCAGTCCTTTCCGTGCTGCTTGACCACTTCCGACTTCCCCACCTTGCTTCTTCGGGCTGGAATCAATCAATCCCATTTTTAATCATCCATTTGTGAGAAAACTACCTGACAGAATTTGATGAAATATTTAATACAGGACTTCATTTCTGACTATAAAAAGTACAAAAAACCGTTCATATTTTTCTCTTGAAAGTATTACAGGCCGCCGAGCCGGGCGAGGCGCGGCCCCAAGGCCGGGGCTAATTGCTAGTGATAAATAATTTTACTCCGACAACACCTAAGGGCATGCCCAAACAGTGTTTTTCAAAGTTTCGAAATTAAATATTTTTTTTTTAAAATTCTCGTTAGGATTTATTTTGGACCTACTTTTGAGACTGATAAATTAGGCTTGAATGTTAACCCTGGTTAGGTGTACAAGTCAGAACCACTTACACATAAGTCAAGGGTGTCTGGCGTATAATGATGTTTCATTTCGTGATTTCGTGGGAATTTTTCATTGTGCCTTTACAAATAGGCCTTTTACCTTATTTACCATATTTCCTTGCTTTACCCCCGGCCGCTGCGCTAGAACATAGTGCTGTCGGCTTATTCTGTTTGGTTGAAAATTGATTAGAGAGAAGAGAGACGGAAATTGAAAGGAAATGAATAGGGTCCCACGTGTGAATGATATTGAGAGAGTAAAACGGAGTAGAAATGGCTGAGCGAAATTGTATTGGAGGAACGTTTCAGTACGTTTGGAGCGGCTTCTTCAGTAAGTTCTTTCGGTTCAAATGAACGAGTTCTAAATGAATGGGATGGCGTGAACTCTAGAAGTCGGCTTAATTAGTATTTCATTCTCTACCACCACGAAGGAATACTTACTCTGCCTTGTACATGTCCGTACCATATGGATGCACAGAAATGCTGTGTTGTGAAAATGCGGCACGACTGGGAGAAAGTAAAGTACTTTCCAATCCAATGGTGTCGGATTACTTTCTCGATTACATTGTCACTTTTAAAATTAAGGGTTAAAAGCAGTACTGCCTGACATGGTTGTCTGAGTTTAGCCCTTGGACTAAATACATTACCTTACAATACAAGCTCTGCTATTTTGAAAGAGTAGTACATTATTTCGTATTTCGCAGAATTTCCTCATCCGATTCCGAACCTCTCTTCCGGAATCGAACAGGAAGTTGTTTTTCAGGGATTCTGGAATTCTAGTGGTCTTTTCATATCATTCCATCCATTCCAGGGTTGTCTGCCCAGATGCATTCTGCAACGTACAGCGCAAAATTAGTTCTATCGTTCTATGCGCTCAGCCTGCACTGCCAGGTTCTAGTGTATATGAATAAGTAATAGAAAAACATCTTCCTGAAATTACATTTAAGTCAAGGACTTCAACACTTGTCAACTTGTCCAACATTTTTACTGTCATGGACTCTGATAATATTAAAAGCTAACATGTTTTGTTTGTTCCCTTGAGTTGAGCTACTTTTCCTGGAAGAAAAACCTTCCTACCTTCAATTCACTGGAGTCAGTTCTTGACTTGATATGCATTTTGTATTTATTTTATATTTTACATTGTGTGCAGCAGGATTTTAGAGTCTTGGCAGGATGTTTGGAGATAAAGTAAAGCTTCTAGTTTTATATTTTACTTTGCCATTGCTGACGTGCTAGTAAGATTCTAAGCCTTTCTTGCATGGTAGGGGGGATATTAAAACTACTTTCATCTTCGTTCAAAAAACTCATCATGACTTATTGCAAAATTTATTCAGGATGTTGTATTTGGAAAACCTCTGTTATCTTTTCCACTTGTGTACATAAAATCATATAACCTGAGTTAATGGATATACTTAACTTGTGGCATTGTTCCGTGCGCATATAATATTATTTTTCAAGGGCGACAAAGAAAGTGTGCCAGCCAGGTCTACTGTATTTGCTCAATAAATGGCGTTAGAAGAAGGAGAACAATACGTTACAAAATTCTAAAGGATTAACTCTAGAGAGAATGAGTTGTTTAATTAATTAATTAACTAATCAGCGATGTGGATTAGTAATACGTCTTGGTGGGAGTGGGTTGTTCAAAGACTTTCAGCCTCTTTACCAAAATTCATTTTCAATGTCAAGCAGTTTTTAGTTATGGATCTTTGCGGCTTTGAGTCAGTTTTATTTGAACAATGAAATATCCCGAATGCCGAATTACATTTTCTGACACTGAATTATGCATAATAATAATACTATATGTTGATTTTGAACATCACATACTTAACAGAAGTTCATACTAATACCTGTCCACCCATTGATAAAACATCTCAAAGTTATTCCATTTTGTGTACGATAAAACTAATGTTGGTTAAGTATAATAGTCAGCAATTGCCACAAGGCATATTGCAATTCTCGAAAGCAAGACTAAGTCATGTTTTGCATATGATACCGCCGCTAGAGTGATTAAGATAAGATTAAGAGAGTAGAATCGAGATTATCAATCCCCTTGGCCTGAGCCTGATTGGAATTACAACCATAAAATAAGAGATGGACTAAAAAAGACACTTGATTCATTTTCTCTTCAGGTAAATCTCATAATGATGAGTTCAAGTTGTTTCGGGTGGACGAAGAGTCTTCAGAGGGCGTGAGAATATTTGCCGAAACTGGAGTCTCTGACGGGTTGGATGAATTGTCTCAAGGAGAAGGTGGCATTTATGATGAGTTTCGAGCAGCCCCAGTTCCAAAAGGAGTTGGACGAACAGAAACAGAATTTTTTGTGGATTCGAATCATTCGAAAGTACGGACACTAACTCTAACGTTATTCCGAACTCACATTACATTCTATTATAACTCTCCTTCCCTTATTCGTCCATCCATCTTTCCTTATATACATTCACTCACCCCGATGCATCATTTTCATTTCGCAACTTTGCTTTTAGTCGGCCATTTGAGCTGAGCCCTAACTCGGAACACTCCTGAGGTATTTACGACTGGTATATTCCTATCCATTTTCTCCACTTTCCTTCATCCTTTTCTTCAAAATCATACCCAGCGTCCTCCTGTCAAAAAAATGCCCCGAGAAACTTTCCAATCCTTCATCTTCCTTCGTTCCTTTCCTTTTTCCCTTCTTTCACTTTCTCCTTTCTTATCTCCTTAGTTTTTTCTCTGATGAATTTTCGGGAATAGTAATATAGTTAGTATTATCCTTACTAACCCTTATAAATTTTGTTATAGTTTTCAATTCAACACCTTGCTTTTTTGGGTCCTGACCGGGCCGAATTCCTTATATTTACTGATTCTTTTCCTTTGACTTCTTCAGGTATCTGTGATGAGTCGACTTGTGCCGAGTCCAGGTAATAATTTATACTCACATCGAAAGATCTAGTCAAGTTATATTAATAACGTATCACTAGACACCTGCAGAACGGTAACAAGTTTAACATAAGATCCAAATTCTATCTATAGATTGGTTCGTTGGGGTAGACTCTGTAGACCTGTGCAATCAAGGAAATTGGGTCACAAGTCTTACAATGCAAGTATGACGTCTTCATTAAATTTTTAATAATTTACAAGCTTGAGCTAACGAGTTAGAGCAATGAAGATGATGAAAAGTGAAAAGTGAAAGTTCTTCATACAGTTCTTTCATATTTCACTCCTCGTACACACACTAGCTATGTGAATCTAATTTGGATAAAAAATTCTGGTTCACAGGTTGACCCGCTGGATGCTGGGACAGACAATGGGTAAGTCGAATTGCTTCTCCTAATTTTTAGTGAGTTTGTAATAAGTAGATTTAGCTTTGTTAGAACTTGAAAAAAAGTAAACAAAACTTGAGGAGCATAGGCGCTAAATTTTGTTCTGGGGTGACCAAAACAATAAGAGCGTATTTTACATGAAATTGTAAATAAATGGTCTCCAGTGGAAACATGATTACGTTACTTTCTCCATTGTGTAATTTCAGAAAGCGAACACATAAAGTGTCAAATTTGGGGGTATTTCTAACCTATATATGAATACGTCCCTGAGCTGTCGAACTTTTATGGCAGGTTGTATCTTTGAACTTCATAAAAGGGAATCGGAACATCGCAGCTATATAAACTGCTGATTTTCTAACGAATATAATTTGCTTAGCTATACGTTGTAAACTGGGATTCAGAGAAGTAGGAGTGCAAATATGAAATTTCACTTGTTTCTTTGTTAACGAAGAGTTGTCAAGTCTACTTGTGTGTACTCAAACTCCTGCTCATTAGTTAACGGTGACGCATCTCTATAATAACAACTAGTTTGCTAACAAATACACATGGACAATGAAAAATTGGCCACTCTAGCTACATATGTAGTGGGCCAGAAACAACTCTTTCTACAAGAGCTTTTACTTATTATCATCGATACTGTAAATTCATAGTCTAAGTTAGTGGTGTCGACACCAACGTCGGTTTACCTAGAGTAAGTAGACAGGGCAATGATTATTTGTCTCCGTTCACAAAATTGACAATCAGGCATTGCCTAATAACCCTGGGTTTGCCGTTTATCTTGTTGCTAGGAAGGCGAAGGGAGTGTTTACATCTCCTAGTGCACACATAGCAATTACAAATTTTTCTTGTACCTTACTATCGATACTAGAAAATGCCAAAACCATTACCCCTGGTTGGTACTAACATCCTTAGATTGATAATAGTAGTTTTTTTTTATTGTTTCTCAGTTTATTTTTTTTCCCGGGTTAACTGATATTTACGTTCTTGCTTCCAGGTACACATTTACAGGTACGTAGAGGCTGAGGCTAAAGTAATAGTGAGCTTGTGTGAAAGGCTCTCTGAACTTGAGAGACTCGTTGCTTACTTGACAACGTTAAGTAAGTTAAGTAAAAGTTAAGTAAGTATACAATGTGTTTGTAGCACCGAATTGGCCTACTAATCCCAAAGGAGTCATTGCAAAGCTCACCACTCGTCTGCCAAATCACCCAGCATCATCGTTTTTTTACACCGATAAAGAAAGTTTACCTTCTATTGCGTCTTTTCAGTTTATCAAAGTAAGTACCATTTGGTCTCCGAATGGAGTGAATAATACTCCGTGGTCCCTCGTATCAACTATCCATACACTTGCTGACCTTTGGTCCTCTGATATTTAATTAAGGTGAAAGAGTACGAGTTGAATCAAGTGTTCAACAGTCACCAGAATGATGAGCTTGTGACGACGAGGATTACTAGTAATGATGTAATTGACTCAAGCAATCGTAAAATTCGTCTTTCCATGGCTAATTTGAAAATGAGAACTCTAGCGTCTGCAAAGTCGTACTCTGTCAAATCAGACTACATGGACTACCATACTCAACAAGACAGCCCGAAACAGAAAAAAACCAAGAAAGAAATTCGGAAGACTGATACCTCAAAGTCAAAAAAATCTAGTAAGTTGGAGGTCATCTGTACTCATTCATATTGCTCAGTAGTATCCTTGATTTAAATTCTATTTCATTATAATATTTCATTATTAAATTTCGCGGATAGTGCTAAACACTGAAACCACTTTACATGTAAAAATCAGCCCGGTATGTTCCATCAAGTGACTTATAATCACAATCACACACCGATTTGTCGACAGGATTCACTGAAAGAGATTTTTTAAACAACCCAACTACCTTTCCTGATATATTCTGCTGAAATGTCGACACAAGCGAATGTATAGATGGACAAAGATTCAGAAACAATTTTATGTGCCGACGCAACGCTTTCATCAAGGAGTATTCATATATAGTGGTCTTTGGTCTCTGAGGAGTGCTCTCAATAATTGTTTACAAAAAAAACAAACATTTTTTTTTTGGATTGGATGAAAATGTAATACTAAAGTCCCATGAGGTCGGCAGTTTTCATCTAATGTTAAATCTCCATATGGGAAATCCTGGGTTAAAATGCCCTAGTAACCACATAGTTTAGAGAGAGTAAAAAACACAATTTTATTTTTGAGAGGACAGATCGAGCACTCCGTATAACCAATGACCTCGGTAAATCCTCCGTGGCTATCATATTTGACTTACTCACTATTATTAACTTACTTGAAGTTAGTTAGTTAGTTGCTTTCATTACGGTCAGGGCACGTAAACATACCTTCACATATTAGGTCGGTGACAGTGTCTATCTTGGTAATGTTGAAATTCTGGACGGCTGTAAGGGACGGTTGTTTGGAATTTTGGCCGTTACCCATGGTTTCGGGAAATTCACCTGTCATTTCCACTGTACTCCAATGCCAATTTTCATTTTATTCACTTCAGTCCAGATTAAAAATTTTGTTAATTTAAATTGATCCGGACTGAAATGAATAAAAATGAAAATCGACGTTCAATTCAGCAACCACGGACGGAACTTGCATCACGGCATCCCCAATTTCGTTTTGATTGATCAAACAAAACAACGTTGGGGGTTCTTCACCCGAGACCCAATAAATAAATGCTACTCGCTTGGTTTACATTGAATATTTCCAGTTTTCAGTCTGGAGTAATTATTTCGTACAAAATTACCGAACATTACTGACTAGACAATATATTCTTGTTCCTTTTCACCATTAATTTGGAGAGAAACCAGGAGTTACCACGACTTAAAAAAATGGTCCCTTACAGCTTTTCTGTAACAAACACGGCTATTGTCACCACCAGGGTGGCCTTGACTACCCTTGTTTTGATAGCTTGCGCTATCAGGGTGGGTCCAGTAGCCGATTTCGCCATGCC
>JAQFYE010004175.1:0-13847 GCA_034694305.1 Protaphorura glebata
AGTCGAGTCCGAGTCCGTCACGAGTCGAGTCCGAGTCCGTCACGAGTCGAGTCCGAGTCCGTCACGAGTCGAGTCCGTTACGTCCAGTCGAGTCCGTCACAGTCGAGTCGAGTCCGTGAAGTCCAGTCAAGTCCGGTCGTTCGAGTCACGTAATCAGTAAGTCAATAATTAAATAATTCAGTCAGGTCAATTTGTCATCCATACACTCCAGGCATTCGGTTAAGTCATTGAGACATTCACTCCGGGCATTCATATTCGTCAGTAATTAAGTCATTCATTCAACCATTCACCCAACCCAATCATTCTCCAAAGTTAGTCAGCCATTCACTAAATTAGTCATTCTTACAGTCATGGCTATGCAAGCCAGTGGTGCTGGTGGTAAGCCGCCAGGCGGCGGAAAGGGTCATCCCTATTGTGGGAATAATGGGAGTGGAGGTTCTGCCCGATTCTGCCCGCGCTGTACATCAATACTCAATAAATTTGCTAATAATTTTATACATTTTCATTTTTATTTACCTACCTATGTACCTAACTACCTACCTAAATACCTAACTACCTACCTAAATACCTAACTACCTACTTAAATACCTAACTACCTACTTAAATATCTAACTACCTGCTTAAATACCTAACTACCTACTTAAATACCTAACTACCTACCTACCTAAATACCCAACTACCTAACTACCTACCTACCTACCTACAACCCTACCACAGTAGCTACCTACTTACCTCTTCTAAACATGCTTTTTTTACCATAGGGAGGTGCGCTAAATGTGGTGACGTAGTTTTGACACCACGACCATCGCTTCCAGACGGTTTCATCTGGTGTGGGGGGGCTGAGTGCAAGGGGCTTACAGGAGGTGGCACCACAAATAAAACGTAGGATCTAAAATCATCTTCAACCACATGAACATTCTCATTTTATAATTATGATTCTGAGTTTATATGTATAATAACATCTTAGTAGCTCGCTTGCGAGTTATCGGGTTTTCTAGTACTAAGATAGTATGACAAACCCCAACAACACCCCACAATCCCAACTACATAAGTCCCCACAACTTGAGTATTCCAATTGTGGGGACTTGCACATTGACCAGCTTCAAATAGGAAATTTTCTGAACCGGATGTCACAATCCAAGCTCTTATCATGTTACATAACAGAAAGACCGAGAAAAAATTCGTTACTTCGCGAGATCATGTTGAAAAGTGGGTTTAGAAATTTTATGCACTGGAATAAGCAGGTTACGTTTCATTTTTGGTGTTTATGTTGTGTGAGCTATGAAAGTGATGACTTAAATAAAAATTACATCCAATCCAATCCAATCCAAAGTTACCAGTGTATTGTGTGCTTGCAGTTTTACAAACAATCAACAAAACCAAAAACCACATAACCAAAAATCGTTTCTCACCGTAGAATCGAATTTGGTTCACACTACGTTGGTTAAGATAGCGCTGCATGTGGAGACGATTTAAATAGGGAAGTACCCATAGCAGTGGTGAGATTTTGGTGGCTAACGAACTCGACCGTGACTGTAGCTATGGCCTTTTTGTTTTTTTTTTGTTTTTTTTTTGTATTAGAGTGCGTTAGACCAGCGTTCACACATACCAGGTATTGATCGTCTCACGAATCTTGCACCCGTGGAGGAAAGAGAGGAAAACTATTTACAAAACAAATTAAACAACCCAGAGCTTACAAGGAAATATAAGGCATATTCAAGCCGTATCATGTATCAACTTTAGCTGAGTTAGAGCAATCTGGGATTTTTCTATCATTATTAGGAAAAAAAGGTCTAAGTGCCACCGACTTGTGAATGTTTGCACAATGAATGGATGAGGACTTGGGTTATAACAACGAGCTTATCCAATTTAATGGACCCATCTCGTACTCATATCTGTCTCGACAGTTGTGGTGCAATACGAGTTCTCGTTCATATGCACAGAAGCCAATAGCCAATCCTCAGTTAACAAAGGAATGTGAAGCCCATCCAAGCTTTGATAACAAGACCTTTTGTTCGGTCCCAAATTGATCAATTGATTTGATTATTCGAGTCGGATAACAAACATGTCCTGAGGGACAAATGATTTTACGAATCGTCTCAAAGTCTAACCAAAGAAATTTCTTCCAGAGGAAGTATAGGAGACATAAGTCTTATCAAGAATTATCAATGGAAGACAATCCTTGACAAAATAGCTTCGCGCAATGGTCATGTCAAGTTTGAAGTCAATCAGAGAAGAATTGCGGCAGCTAGAGTACCCACAGACAGACAGACATCATCGTCAAAATGGTAATGCAGATCTAGCTACGTTACGATCCGCATAATAATTATTCTAATAAATTATTATGCGGATCACACTTATTCTGCATCGCCTATAATTATTATTGGTGACGCAGTATTTGTGAAATTATATGTGTTGCAGCGAGTGTATCTTGAATTGAAATTAATTTGTGACCCAAGTTTTGTGTTATGGCTTTCTGGACACAATAAAAACGCAGTCGACGTATGCCTTATATTTCCTTGTAAGCTCTGGGTTGTTTGGATTTGTAAGTGTAAATATTAACATCACGTGTATCCCTAATAAGACAATCAACAAGCATACTCTGTATGTCTGAATGCAGGGGCTAACACTCTAATAAAAAAACAAACAAACAAACAAACAAAGTTCCATTCTATTCTGCTATTCTATTCTATTATTAATCTAGTGGTTATAGACAAATGTTTCTAAGCTTGATCTTACGTAAGTTCCATTTGCTTTCTGAACCAAGACATGATATAAATGATATGGAATGAATGTAAGTTTAATCGAAGTGCAATGTTGTCCGATGAGTGCGAGTTGACCAATGCTGAATTCCTCCTTTGGACGCACACCTTTAATCGGAGACGACGAGAAAGTACTTGACTGTGAACTGCTCGACGTTGTTGAGACTGGTGAATCTTGATCTTGATGCGTCCAAGTTGAGTATATTTGCAAATACGAGTTTTCTTCTCCACTTCTGTTATCTTTCTACTCAAACGTAATGGAATATCCAAAACATACTTAAACAAGTGCATGTAAGAAAATGTGTTTTACATTCTCGGTAGAATTGACGTTTCAAATCAAGAGGCGAGAGAAATTCAGGAACCTCTACCCGAAAGGTCAACGTTGGTCGCTGTCGAAGGTGAACATTCAGGCCTCAGGCACGGAAATTAATCTATGTGCTCTCATAAAAGTACAAGCCTTCAACTTTGAAGTCTTGTCGTTCCCACTACATTCTACGTTAATGCGAACTACTCAAACAAAGTGGAATTTATAGATATTCTATAAATTGTTGAGTCCTCTCCTATTGATACCGTAAAACCCGTAAGACACGTTACAATGAGTCAAATTCATAAAAAACTATCTAAAAGTCAACAAATATTGAGCATACTTGAACATAGGTCAACGCCAGAACAGGAAAGGTGTCTTGGAATGCATCAACTGCGATTATGTCTACATCATCTAGAGAAATAATAAAAGTTTTTTTTTAAATGCGTGGAGAATCGACGGTAAAACTAAATCTCTCGGTACCAAAAATTATTTTTAGGCCAGAGTGACGGACCATGGGCCAAAAACATTTCTGTGACTCTTTACGATTCGTGACATTTGGACACTTTGTCTATAAATCTTAAAATGGTGCAACAAAATAGTAAAACAGTGAAGTACAAAATTAAAGATGAAAAGTGTTCCAAATTCTAAATATCCTGAGTTGTAAGTGAAAAGATTTTATTGGTCGAGAATTCTGAACATGAAAACAATTTTGAAATTTTCTTTTGACAAAATCATAGAGACGAGAAGTGTTCCAAATGTCATGATAGTCATGAATCGTCGATATCCGTAAAAATTCATTTGTCCCCGGCGCAGATTTTTCACCCAGGACTTAGAAAATAATTTTTGGTACCTAGAGAGTAGAGATTTAGTCTTACCGAAACGTTTAATTGCGTATTAGGTGTTCGTGTTAGAGATTTTTATACAAATAAAATTGTTCACTTACAAGGAAGCTCCGACAGAGGAACCTCTTCCAAAGACGATTCACTAATCAGTGCGTAAAGTTTCCCATGATTTCCTGAACCTAAAATTGTCACATTTCCCAGTCGAGTAGTTGAATAAATAGTTCCTTGTGACGGAATGCGATTAAACTGTTCCTCCCGCATTGTAGAATTGGCAGACCTTGAAATACGAACAATATGACACTAATTTATATTTCTCGAGTACTTCAGTCGTGTAATTGTAATTAATTTATAAAGTTCTCATCACCTCACCTTCTAGTGTCTGGCTAATTATCTCAGCTTTCGGCTCAGTTAAAAAATATAATATTTTCTTTTCCCAGCGTCCAACAAGTTTATGGTGAATTTAGAATAAAAGAAAAATAAGAAACTAGAAATTTTAAATCATTCACTCTTTACATCAACCGTGTTTACCATTTCTGCCGCCACATGCCCACATGACGAATCTAAAATTAGACTCAATCTCGATGGTACACGAGTCCAGTCTGTGTATCAATATTATAGTGCTGTCCAAGGTCAATAAAACGTCTCCCTTAAAGGTTAGCCAATACTGAAAATAGTTTTCAAACTCTCCATTTTTGCAACCGATGAATTTTCGGCGGACAATCCCGTGGCAACCTAATACGAAGTGCATGAGTTGCGTGGGCATTTTTGATTTTGACCTCAGGAGTCATTTTGTAAACAATGAGGTGCACATGGGAGAGATCTATTTCCCATTGCCGTAATGTGCACCTGCCGAAAAATAACAACTTGTTGTGGTCAGTACTGGCTAACCTGGTGCTGTCAAAAAACGCGTATTTTCAAAGGACTGAGTTGAATCGACAATAAAGAAAAGAACACTCGGATCGCGCAGTTCTTAGAGAAAAAAGCAGGTCGTTGATCGGATTTGATATTTTTGGTATATTGTGGGCTTTGGCAGTCTGGACTGACAACTTTAATGAATGTTACACCCCGAAAAGTCCTGCCGCTAGAAATATGTCCCCGGGCGATATAGACTTTGTGTCTTTTCTTGAATGCGTCATAGATTATGACCTCACAAAGTGAATTTGGCCAGCGATTTTGGCCTACCTTCGAGAATTTTTTTTTTAAATCCTGAGGTCCCGAAAGAAATGAAATCATGTGTTAAAATACATGCTGTTTCCGGCTTTTTTAATTTCGCGTCAACGTTGAGATATACCCATCACATGCATTGTAGAAAAATTCAGGATTTCGTGTTTTCTTAATCTCTCTCACAAATCTAATCAAAGCTTCGACGATAAAAATCAAAATTTACTACAATGCATCTAATGGGTATGACTCAACATTGACGCTAAATGAAAAGCGCCGGAAACATTTTAGTCATCATCGTTGATTAGAGATAACTCATGAAGGACCAGAGAGTATCGATGTGGAGACGGAAATAAATGGACCAGTTTTGGAATGGTGAAAATCCTGAGTGCTTCACAGGTACGTGTCCCGAAGTCTAATTCCTCTGTTTTCCACACTTGAGTCGGCCTGAAGCCTTCTTCCCCACGAATTATTTGATGAATTCCTGTATGAAACCGAAACCTTACTCTATTGTAATGCATTGGTTTAAATCTGTGCCGAATTACGATGTTAATGTTGTGGTGTAAAATATCTTGGTCACATTCGCACAGGTGGCTGGCCAATGCCAACGTTGACATTAGCCCAGCTCCAGTACCGTAATTTGCAGATAATTACGGTCGCAAGGAGACTATTTGGACCGTTTTCACATGCAAAATTAGAAATAAGCGCATTTGCTCTTTACTCTTTGAATAGTATTAGACCGACATATTATCAAGACACGACATCCGGCCACCATGCAGGATTACGGGGCGCCAAATACTATTGTCCACGGCAATTGTAGGAAAGAATGACGGACAACTGATATGTCTACCTCCTTCAAGTTTTAGAATTACTTTATTTCACAACGTCACCTTAGTTTGTTATCACTTTATAAATCACACTTATTTAAGTTTTTTTGCGCTGTCTGCCGCTCAAAGGAATTCCGATTAAGATACAATGTGATTATACATTTGAGCAAGGAGAGATGTAATTAGTCGTAGCATAGTCGGGCTACCCAGAGCCGTACAGACGTTGTATTCGTGCCCACTGAAAATGGTGAAAAGTAGTGCGGTCTCAACATAGTACATATAATGTGAAGGTGGATGTGATCAGGTGGACAGATTTTAGTGAGTAATCCAATCCGTAACAGTTATGAGCTTCCTGTTTCCTTTCCTTGTATATTTCCTCCCATCATTCAATAACAACGTGCAGTGCGTGTCATTCACTCGCGATCAGGAGAAAGGTAAACGGTGGTGAAGTGCCATATCGCCATACCACCTCAACATGCCGTCGTGTGGAACTATTCAATCTTGATTTTAGCTCAGCATTAATGTCCAAGTGGAAGTCTTGGTTTTCCCTTGCCAGGTTCAGATTCGGAATGGAACGGAATAGGACTTCAGGTGCGCAACGAGTCAGATCCGATGAAGAGGATGACGGACGAAATAGTACGGATGCGGAAAAAAGGAACGAAAAACTAGACGGACTAGATGGTTGAAGATGGAGGCATGGTTACGAAAATACGAAGGAACGAATGAAGTGTTCAATTTAGTCAGACAGAAACAGAATTTGGGGTACGGGAGTGTATTAGTGTGTAGGAGAAAGCAGGAGAAAGGCGAGTGAGATTTTCAGAGAGAGAGAGAGAAAGAGATGAAGGAGGAGAAATTGAACCAAGGCACGGCACCGAAAACCTGGTCTGGTTAGAGAGCTACCTCTCCTAGAAATGCATTCACTAGAATATGTGTAGAAATCAATAGAGACACATCAAGTCGTCATGTGATTCCCTACCCTTTCCTTTTCACGCCTGATCTCAAATCTAGGAAATTCCCCCTTTTTCATTCTCCAAAAGCTCTCTAGTTTTTTGTATTTATAACTTACTTACTTTTACCTCCTCTGCAACGACTGTTCATTAGATCTATTAGTTTTAGTCTTCTTTCTCTTCTGTTTTTTCTAATCCCCCAATGTTTCCTCATTCAGTTTATTCTAAGGCCGGAACAGTTAGACCTATGTATATAAAAATTCTTTCCTATCATCATCACTTTGGATTTCTGAATTCTGTAAGTGAATGAGACATAAAGGCAATACCCTGTCATCCAATCATCAAGGGGAATACGCGGTGCAGAAGAGTCGCTCAAAATGGACCAAGAATACAACGAGATATTGCCCGCATATGGTGCCAATGTAGAAGTGTTCATTGCTTTACGGTAAAACATTAATTTACAGCTGTTTAATATTTAGTATTCGTTTAAGCTGTTCCTGTCGGTATGTTATTACTTTGTGTTTCATCTTACCCCCAAAATTTTTCATTCCACTTTGAATCTTTATGCATTCAGAGACGTGGATTATCATTATTCCATGTACGAAAACATGCCTGTGAAATCATCTCGGAAAACGATTGCCAGAAAAGTCGTCGCTTATTGGAAACCACCTGGAGCACTCCAATGGGTTGAGAAATGTGTTACCGAAACCGTTTTCAGAGAAAAAAGTCCAAAATTTGCTACCAAAGTAAGTGATTATTTTATCCCAATTGTTAATAAAATATTCCGGATCCGACCGGACACGGTGGATCCGGATACATGGTGGAAAGTTATCCCGATCTTATTACTGTACAGGATTCCTTGTGTTGCCGAATTTGTTATAAGATAAGATTATATACTGCCTTCTACGTCTATTCCTATCAGTTTTATGATTGCAAGTCATCGAACTGTTGTAAACGGGGGAACGGGTAACACCACCATAGTTTGGAAGGATTAAGTTTAGACCTTGTAAATCTAATCATAAGTAAAATCAAAGTTTTCGTTACTGTTAAACCAGTTGTTCACTGAACTTGGTGTAAAATTGTCAGGTTGAGAAGGCGCATGTTCAAAAAAACATACCTTTAATTTGGTCTGATTCCAAACGTCGATCTTATTCCATCTTTTGTTTTAGTGTGAACAGAGCTTACATCTATAGTGTACACCGTAAATGATCTAATAGACCGCTGGTGCTGAATACAGCGCGGGGTTATCATCGAGAGAGATACACAAAAACATCAGTTTTTCGCTAGTCCTATTTGGGTTATATTGTATTGAATACATAAATTCAAACCAACTATAATCTGTATTCCGTGTCCTTTGGGCAATCATTGTATGGAAGACGGTCATTGAATAAATTCGTTTATTTTGATATTTAAGAAGAACCCGGGTCTTTCTCCAGCTTTCTACATGTAACCTAATGAAGAAAGTGGTGAAAGTCTTTGACCTCTTAACACATCTGAACGAATACTGATAGAACGCGGGTGGTTCTATTAGGTCATTTACGTCAAAATCGACGTCTATCGCTCCAAGCCAAATCCTTCGAGTCAATAACAATAATTATTATTGACTTGCGATTTCAAGTTAATTATTAAATAATTAATAAATCGCTTGAACCCCAAAATGCGCATCGGGTAGTCGAACCCACAACGCTGCAATCAATGGAATGTACCTATTTGAACTGAGCTATCGGAACTACTTACAAATAAGTGGGATAGGATATTTTCTTACTGAACCTTAAATTTACTGCATTGAGTGATTAAAATTTCATCATCTCTTGTTTTTCAGTTGTATTTTCAGTGCGAAGCTCGCGATGCTCCGGCTATTTGTATAAAATTTGACGTCCATGACTTACTTCGTCAAGAGGCTCAGCATTCAGCATTACTAGGAAGTGTTGAAGTAACGTTGGAGTCGCTCATAAATGCAAGTTCAGGCGGACTTGAATTGCCAATTTTTTCCCTAATCGAACCCTACAAATCAAAACGTGGTCGAAGTAGAATAGACACTGGTCGTCTATTCCTTCGTGCTGAACTGCTCAAACCTATGGATTATGCTGTAAGCATAAATTAAAATTAATTAAAATTACAGAGAGAGTTTATTCAAGTAATTTCAAACAATAATTCCAAAGCTACCCAATGAATTTTACGATGTCGTTGAGTGCTAGTGGGAGAGTGGGACAGAATTCAGCAAAGCCTCAAATCTCAAATTCCTCTCACTTCAAACCTCGACAATTTTAAAATTGAAGTCTATTCAGAATACCTGCATTATGTGATTGTCCGATGCAGTGTGTGACTGTGTCTTGTGCATTGTGTTACAATTCAATTAGCCAATCTATAAAATCAATGAAGAGAAAATTGCGCGCCCTAGTGAAAATCTATTAAATTACCTACCACATTAGCAATTCGGCGAATAATTAAAAAATCATGTAGGCCATCATGAAACTGTATAGATCACTGTAATGTATATCTTATCTTGTATGCGTGCGGCGGGATTTTTGAATTTGTTTCCAATATGGCAACGATAATGGAGTCGAGTGGTAGATTTTGCTGGTTGTTGTTATTACATAGTATGCTTGTTGTTTGCGTGCACTGGGCACTTAAAAATATTTGTTTATTCAATAGGTTCTTCTCAAGTTTGGCCTAAGAATGGGTTCTCCAAAGTGTTTCATCCGCCCTCCCGTATTTCCATACTATTTCGAAATATATAAATTAAACGAGCAGACTCTTTTCGAAATATCTCATCCTTATACACTGATTCACCGGAGTGAGCTTATCAAACATTCCGGTGCAGAAGATGACTGCTGGAATTATATTGTGTTGCCAGTTTCTCGAGTTTGTAATGGAGATATGGGGCGAGTTTTAAAACTCGCAGTTTATCAGGCCGACCATCCAAATCTTCCGAAAGGATTTGCCCTTACCACACTTCGTAAAATGTTGATAGAACGTGAGCTTGTCATCCCTGTGAATCGACTTGATGGAAAGGTACAGTGAGACATCTATGCAAAAACAAATCTGAACAATTTAAAATTAATTTCGATTTAATTGTTTTCAGGTGTCTCAAAAATTATGCTTATACGCTCCATTGTGCCATGAAGTACCTTTACATCCATTTCAATATTATATCAGCAAAGGTCTGAGCATTAGACGAATTTACGCCGCCGATTATTCCAGTGAGCATCTACAATCTGAAATATACGATGTAATGTCTTTCATTTCTGCACGATTCGAATTAATGCCTTTACAGGTTCTAATTGGAACATTCAGCTTCACCGGCGTTCCCTCCATGATATCGATGCCGGTAGAACGCCGTATGAGGAAGCAATAATAATGGCAGCCAGCGCTATGATTGACATTGCTCAAGGTGAATCCGTCTTTTTTAGCTTCGGGAATGTCCAAATGACCCCTTACGTCGCTTCCTTCGGCCATGAAAACAATGTCCGCTCTTTACTTGGAAGTTACAAGTACGTAAACTAATCTAATTTTGTATTTTCAACCTTCGGATATTTCCATTTAAGAATGGATTCGTTACAAATATTAATTTAGAGAAGCGCTTCTTGGCGCCAAAATGACAGAAGGCTTACGGACGGACGATGCAGCGCAAATCTCAAGTATTCAAAGTGTGCCAACGGGAAAATCCGGACCCAGTCCCACAACTCATCTTACCCCATTACTCAATGATATTGCTACTTTCGTATCGGTCAGAACGGAGAATTTTGAGTACCATATTGTCTTCATTTTTACTGACGGTCAAATATCTGATCTTGAACAATCTATGCAAGTGAGTGGGATACAACTTTTATATAGAACATATGCAGCGGGCAACATTCTTTGGCGTAGATTAGTAGGGTCGGGCAGAGTACTAAGTATCGCCGCAAAGAAATTTCCTAAATGAGATTGTCGCTTCTTGGTGTTGATTGTTTTAGCACTATTTGTACTGAAAATTAAGAAATAATTTTATGAAAATTCCAGGGAATCGTGAGCTTGGCCAAACTACCTGTCAGTCTAATTTTCATTGGAATTGGCATGGGAGATCTCAATCAACTTCTAACCCTAGAGAAAGAATGGAACGTACGTAAACAGTATAGTACGTTTAATTAGTACATCAATGTGTAATTGGTGCAACGCAATATTCTAGGAGACATAAATTAATAACGAGTTAAAGATTAGCGTATCGTACAAAGATGGATCCCACTCGACTTCGTCACGGTGAAGTCTTCTGATACATTTTTTGAACCATAATTATTTTTCCTCACTCTGGCCATATTTCTGAAAACAGAGTAAGTGGCTTACACCGCTGTCCTGCATTAACTGCAAGGTTGAAATCTTCTTCATTCGATTCAGTCTATTTTCGACTTGTCGGTTGATTAGGGTGAACCTTAGACAGTTAAGCTTACCATTTTGGAAGGAAGCTACTACTTTGCGCATCTTTGAAATGGATGGCATTATTCTCGAAATTACGACGTTATTTTTATGTTCCTAGAATTCTTACTCCACGCACAAGATTAAATTAAACGCTGCATTGGAAACTGTACTAATAATTCCTATTTTATTTTTAAATTCAGATCCCAGAAACCGGAGAATATCCTTGTCGTAGAATTGTTCATGTGATTCATTTCAGGAGCCTCATGGAGTGGAATTCGTCGATTAGATTCTCGCATTTCCGCTCCAACCCTCCTGAACTTTTTAGGAAAGAGATATTTACAGTCATTCGTGATCAAATGCCAGCCTATATGAGAATTTTTCAAACTGCCATTTAACATTACTAACTACTTAATTGTAATGCATTTCAAAATGCTCAGTCCATGATCGATCAATCATAAAAATAATAATTCTTAATAAAATACATTGAAATAGATGATTATGAAAAGAATTGCATATTCAAACATTTAGTGCACACTTCTTTATATTGTAAATTATAATTGTACAGAAATACTACGACAAAATCCATATCGCTTAAGTGCAAGGGTTATGGGCCGTACGTAAGGGTAATCGACAAACAAACTTTCACATTTCTTTTAGTTAGATAGATTGAAAGTTCTTTTCAATTTTCTCTTGGATAGGGGGGTGTAGTTTCATTAGAACTGTATTCTATGGTAATGTTATTTGTTAGTATTGTTAGGGGTCTCTCATAAATTACATAGCATAAAACTAATAGAGGATTTTGGAACCCACTTCCCTCCTATTGTATACCTGTAAGTCTGTAACTATTAACGAAAGCCATACCGCTTTACTCGTACCCTACTTCAAGTCTCAAGTGTCACGTAATTTCAGAAAGATCCCTTCTGAACAAATACATTACTACAACACCTTTGTAAAAGATCTCCACCAATATAAGAATGAATTCTAGTCTATCTAGTATATGATATAGAAATTGCACGTATTCACCCTATTTCTTTGCTGATGGTTTGTCCCGTAAATCCAAAAGTAGTTGCAGGTTGGAGATGAAATATGCATTCGAAGAGGTTCAAAGACCGATTGAACAATACAATACTCTCGGAGTCTCGAACTGGACTCGCGTGCACATTCTAGAGCTCTGCACGGTGGAATTTTCACATGCAATTCGTCCTAGTCAAACGAACGTAGCAAAACGAAAGCACACAATGCAATGTCCAGGCTTGGTGTTTGAAGGGAGTGCAAGCATGCACTTCCTTGTGATTTATATGAATAATAGTAAAGTATTTTTATTGTTTTATTGTCAAGTTTCTTTCCTGTTATTGTACACGTTGAGCGAATTTGCACAATGAAACGAATTTGAGTTCAGTGACCATATGAAATTTCGTCACTTGTCACACTCTTTGCTTAATGTTAATTCAAGAATATCCATAATAATTATACATCTTTTATCCAAAGAGTCGAAAATTAATTTAACGAAGGTCTTTGTCATAATACACAGTATTGCCACAGAAAGTAGTAAAAGCTTATAAGGATAAAGGTTCATCAACCAACGTAACCCACCCACAAGGAATGACTTGCTTATAAATGACAAGATATGAACCCGGAATTCCACTGATCGATTTCAATTTCCGGTAATAAGCACCTAGTAAAGCATTAATTGTGTGACGTAAATACACTGGGGTACAAGCCTAAAAAAATAAAATCGAATCGGTTGTCGACCTGCAATGAATACCAATATAGGTTTATTCCATGCTACAAGATCTTATCCTGTTACGTCAAACTGTGCCGTAAACTCGAATCAATTCATAATTCCCTATAAATTCTACAATTTCATTTCCGTTTATAAGGCGTTTTTAAATTATTCATAAATAGTGCTTGTAGTCACAGCCATAAACTTTTTCAGTACTCCTTAATTCCACGAACCATGGCTTCAATATTTAGCGATCTTTTATTGACAAAGTCCAAAATAGAGCATACAAGGTCCCAAATATTTCAAACACCATGTCGGCCTGGAGATTCACACTTTGTACATTATACATAATATGTATATAGAAAAGATATAGAGTCTTCTTACCTCATTGACTATGAGCCTTATTACAAAATAGGAATACAATTTTTATTTTTATTCAGTTTATAATGTGCGCAGCGTTTTACGCCAATGTTTGGACCGACACTCGATTGAACACAAAGAAATTTTTGGACGACTAGATAAAAATGTGTATTAACACATTTTTATCTAGTCGTCCAAAAATGTCTCCTTAATTAGAGAGAATAAGATTAACTACAATACACTACTTTAAGAATGCAACGTTCTTGAAGTACCGGATATAGGAGGAAGTTCCAATTAACTCTGCTAGTTTTCAGAACAGTTTTTGCATCGGACGATCTACATGTCATATCTACTTTCGCACGTGCAGAGAACTAGTACTAAAGTTACAGATTGAGCGGGAATGCTCTTCCCGCTCAATTTGAGAAATTTTTTGGATTATGTCTATATCTAAGAGTATCAAATCTAGCTCCTTTCATAGAGTGATCATTTTTGTTGACACCAGACCAAACAAAGCCAGGTCTTG
>JAQFYE010004176.1:0-13845 GCA_034694305.1 Protaphorura glebata
TAATTTCTCAAATTTTAAAACGAAATATTCGTTTGTACGGTCAGTGGTGACCTTAAGGTCCAAAGCGTGCACCCTTAAGAACTAATGGGTTTCAGGGGATGATAGTCAATTTGTGTTGCAGGAGGTCAGTAGGTACAGAGTGCAGTATGGACCTATAATATTAGAGGCTTATGGGCAACCCTGTAACGACCGTTTCGGATACCCACCATGTTGCTGCACAAATAAGTCGCCATTTCTGACATACTAGTCAAACGAACCACTTCACACAATGGATCAGCTTCGAGAAATTGTTCAAAATTGGTATTACAAAAGGTCATTCATGACTCGAGTCAAAGATTTATTTTCAGTTGGTACGTTTTGGTGCGTAATTCCTTACAAACTAAATCCGTCTACGAACACGTTACAGAATGTTTCAGAGGTCAAGTATTACTTTTGGTACATGAATGTAATATTCGATGTGATGTTGAGAGGTGCAAAAACGTTTTATTTTGGGTATAATCTCGTGATGGGTCACCTGGACATAGTAACTATTTTTATCAGCACATATCTTCTAGTTGGAAATGTCCTAACGGTATCCCTAGAGCTCACAATTTTTGTGAGACCTGCTGAAGTTATGGAGTTTTTCAATCAAATATCCATTCGGCAGAGCCTCTGCGGTAAGACATCAAAATTTCAGGATTGTCAAAATATAAATTTCCATTAAAATTCAGGTCTGAATTAAGTCATGTAATTGAGAAGAATCCTTAGTAATTCTTTAATTGTGCAGGAAATTCATTTGGGAGAGAAACCTACAAAGGAATCTGTTCGGACATCATTTTGTTAGGATTGTACGGAATATCCCTGAATCTTCTGTTCCAGTCGATGTTTCTACCAACGGAAGTCCTTCTAGTGTATCCAACTATCAGACATTTAAATACGAGTTGGCTCAGGTTGATTTTGCTAGTCGAGTCCGTTTTAAACATCAACTCGATCACAATATGCTTTATTGGCTATATTTTATTTTTCATGTCCATGTCAACTGATATACATTGGATGAGAAATTCTATGTAAGTTTTTAATCTCTTATAATCACTAACATAACCACCAGAGCCAGATAACGTAGTACTATAGTACGAGTTTCCAATCTGGTGTTTGTCGGGAAGGGGTACCCCGGGCCTGGTAAACCTCAGACCGACTTTCCTAATTATCTTGCATACGCTGGGGTTTTCCGCACTTTCGCTTTCATGCATCGGTCAAGTGCCCAAACGGGGTAGGAAATTCGGGTATGCAAAAAATATTGGATGTCATGTGGTGATGGCGTCGTAATGCATTCGTTAAAATGAGGTAAATTCTGAGCCTGCATGGCAGAGTTGGGGGCTGTCTCCCTTTAAGAAATAGATGCCATCATTTGACCAATCACGTGTGATACCTGAATTCTGTCGTTGCACAACTCAGGACAGATAACAAGTCCAGAGTATAATCTCCAGTGTTCTTATAACCTTGTGAGTGAACACAATTAATTTGTATTCTAATTTGCAGAAACAAGATGAAAAGTACGAAATTAGGATTTCGGCAAACGAAAAATGAATTTACAAGATACAAGCAGTCTCAACTTTTGAATCATCGCTTTCATGAGCTTATAGGACTTCCTGTCGGTCTGGTTCTTGGACTAAGTGCTATCGCCGCAGACATGGTCCTGAGTTTCTTATTGATTAAAATTAAAAATGTGAAACTGGTTGCAGTCATACCGATAATATCATTTTCTCTCTGTGCCTTGACATTACAAATACTAATACTAAATATGATGTCACAGTTTTATCAAGCTTCCCAAGAATTTGTTATCTTCGGTCTTCAAAGATATTCTAGAAAATCTTACTTTGGAAAAAGTTGGGGCTCATTAAGAATTATATGTGTATCTTGGGATTGTGTGATTAGATTTGGAAGGAATATTTTTGGTAGTCTGAACAATGTTTTAAATTACACGGTTACATTCCTACTATCAGTCAGACATCTTTCTGTGATTTGAATTATTGTATCTTTAATTTTGGTCTCATCCTCCAACTTAATAGCGTCTTGGAAAATAATTTTCTGGCAATCCGTAGCGTAGATGGAACTAAGGGGCGACACCATCTGAATAAACAATATACTCTTTTTTCTAATTGTTGTTTGTTAAGCATTTATTTGAGTTATTCTATTAAATTCATAATCCATTATAAGAGAATGTACTGTGGGCCAGTCCATAACGTTTCACACAATGTCGTGAGCTTACCTTGTAATTTCTGCTAATCCGGCCTTGAATTCGGTTTCAGATGTCTATATTAGTGATCTCTCTAATTTTGATCTACGAAACCAGCCGGTTTTGCAAATGCAAGGAATCTGTGTATTGATGTCAGCCAAACCATTTTTTCGAACAAAGCGAAATAAGTTCGAACCTCTCCGTTGCTAACTTGGTAATTTCAGGTGTCATACGATGTAATGTCATCCCTACTACACATTCCATTTTAATTTGGTGAATAAATCATATTTCAAATTTATTTGGTTAGCAAAAAAGACCTTCTGGTAGAGAGCAGAGAACTTAGCTGATGTTCATCCTTTGCTGGAAAAGTTAGATTTACTGGTCGTCGAATAATTTATCGCAGTGCAAAAATGCATGCTTGGTTATGCTCTCTGGTTTCTTACAATTAAACTTGGCTAGGCCAATGGAAAGTCAACCCGTTCACCGCGAAAGACGTATGCTGGACGAAGCCTTCATTACGGTTTTTGTCAATTAAGGATGATTATTTGATGAATTTAATGAGAGTAATTTAATTGTAATTTTTCATTATGTTATTCATTAATTTTTTATTATGCACATGAGCTCGTGGTAGTTGTACAGGTTTGTCCTACTACACATGAAGTTGTGCCACATGTACAGGCGGCAAAGGTTACCACGGCATTTGTACATACTGCTGCCGTCATACATCTGGAGAGTAAAGCTGTACAGAATTGTCCAACAGCACAAGTAACGCCGGTACCACAAAGACAAGCCGAAGTTGCTACACCAGCACCACATAGTGGTGGTAAGCACGTCGAAGTAGCCTCAGTACAGGTTTGACCGTTGACACAGGTACTGGTCCCACATCGGCATTCTGCAGTGGTTGCGGTGGTTCCACAAACCGCCAGAGTAGAACAAGCTGTTGCTGTCGCCGAAGGGCAATATTGACCCGCTATACAAATAGTTGTCCCACAATCACAGATGTCTGTCGCGACTGCGGTAGTAGAACAAACTGGAGACTCCGTTGTCGTAGTCGGTAGTACTAGCCAAGGCAGTGAGAACCACGGATAATCTCAAATTTTGTAAAAGAAAAAAAAATCTAATGTCAAATCATATGAACTTCAATTGTTTGGGGTACCCAGAAATACTTGCCAGCTTTAGAACAGGTTGGAATTACTGATGAATTCTAAGAACTTATTTTATCAACGTAAACTATCAAAATAAAAATCATTGGGACAGCGGGACTCATTAATAAAAACTAATGTCGGGTTTAAGTTAATAAAATTAGTGTGTTGTTTACGTTGATAAAATAAATTCTTATAATTTTTCAACAATTCCAACCTGGCGGTAAGATAATTTCTTAGAACTACGCCAAAATTTAATCAAACAACTATGCGCTTTCTCGTGGACACCCCGTATATTGTTTTCGATTACTGCCGGAACACTTCTCGAGAAATAGTTGCCAACAATTTTCAAAATTTTGATAAACTGTTTAACTGATATATGCTTTCAGAAATATTTTCTGAACGGTTAAATTCTTCAGAACCCAAATAGATCTATGTATTAACTCACTGAAGAAGAAACGTTCTTGTCGGACATCTTTAAGGGCAGGAGCAATTTTGATCTGAAATTTGAGGAAAACAATTCATATCAGCAAATCGGGTGCATCTGGCGTGACTTCTTGAATATATTTGAATAATTTTAGTGACCAAACGGGTTAAGTTACAATTAAGTGTATTATTTGTTGTAAATAAGTTTTCAAACCTCAGCGCAACTAGCGACATTTGCTAGTATGAGAATACACGTTGATATGATGATTTTCGGCAGCATCTTCAGCTTCACCAGGACTTCTATCTTTCTGGGTACTAGACGGGACTGAATGGAGTACAAGTGTTGACATCCAGTTTGGTCATTTTATTAAGTCGACCGATTTGGGTAACAGAAAATTTAACGGAAAAATGGTAAGTCGGTCTATACTTTAAACTGTTGCGGTTACAGCGGATTAACTTGTACAGATTATCTTCGCTTTTGTTCTTTTAAAATTATTAGCAATGGTTTTGATAAGCCAGTTTAAGAAATTTTGAATTTGGATATTGCGAGCATGGTTTAAGTAGTAGTTCGTCGGTGAGATTTATGCCAAGAGCTGGTAAGGTCCCTAGTGTAAACTACTTTATCCTACCAAGTGTCCCAGCCGTAAACCGTATCCGCAACAAGTTAGTTGCCGATACCTGTTTTAAATATTGAAATTCAGCAGATACTAATATCGTAAAGAAAACCGTGCCAATTTTCCACTCTAGAACACATTATTCCATATCCTAGATTCCATTTAAATTCTAGAAAATACAGTTAGCTTGACTACCTCCAAAAAATATCTCAGTTCAAGAAAATTGTTTCCGTACTAAAATCGCTACTTCTGGAATGACCAAACTGGATGTCTAATTGTCACTGTCACAACCACAATGATATCGCAAGGTATCTACACCGTATTTATACCACACTGATCTACTCACACTCACTGCATTTGTTCCCGAACCTGGATTTTAAGCAACGAGTAAAATATTCAGAATACTAAATTAGCACTAAGGGAGTATGAAGTCTGCAGATTTTTACATTTCCGCCACAAACATGTGTTCCGTGCCAATGTCAAATCTTGCGTAGAATCTATGAAAAAGTGACATTTATGTCAGTCAACCTATCATCACCTTTCTGTCATATGCTCGCAGTCCGTCTTATACGAACGTTTCACAGCATTTGTCATTTATTTTAATTAGCAGATGAACTTGGTTAATCAAAAGTTTGCTAAAAATGTATGCACACTATACCGGAAATCTTTTCAGGTTTAAAAACAGGACTGGTATTTGGATTTTATCCCCTTAGTCGTAAAAGCAAAATCCACAAGGGGAAAATCTTTGGCAATATACACACGAAAATCATCTAGAATAGCGTCTATGAGGAATCCGAGGTTGGTTTTCTATTCACCCCAATTTTAAATTCTTATCATCGAAACATTTCAAGTTTTGGCTTTTTGAGCTTTACAGTCTTAGTTATAGAAGACAACCCAGAACTGTGTGCAAAATCTCAGTCAAATCTACGGACAAACTGGAAATGCATCTTAAAATGTCCTTCCATTTAATTTGAATGAGAAAATGTCTTACCTTTCTCCAGCACTTATTTGAAACAACGGTATGGAGCGAGAGTACATTAAGACTAGCCATTAAAAAGTGGTGACCCGAATTTGCGGCTAAACTATGTTCTAAAATAAATGTGAACGTCTATAAATATTCTAGCTTTTCTCTATAAATACGAGATCATCTCGTAGTAGATTCAAACTGTTCGAGTAAATTGAAATGTCGTGATGTGATGCGATTTCATGAAAATGTCTCTATATATTGTCGTCGTTACCACAAATCAACAAGTCAGACTGTAAACAATTCTTAGAACTTTTATGGCGACAGTTCCTATGGATTTCCACCGTTCCCTTGAAATTAAATCTAAATTAAGGCCGTTTTAAGTTCGTCGCCAAAAATATTGTTCCTCTAACATATTTTTTGTTGTCGATAAATTATAACCAGTTTTATTTTGTGACATTTTTTTTGTACAGTCAACTAGTTAATTAGTTGTATCGTCACCCGGTGTCAACTTTAAAATGGCTTCAGTTCAAAGGGCAATTAAGATTTTCGCCAGATTGAAACCGACTACAGCTCTCAATTCTGTTCGTACTAATTCGATTTCTCAACTTCATAATTTAAAGCAATTGTTATCCGCAAGTATGTATTACGAGTTTGTTTTACAATTAAAATTCTTTTTAATTTCAGCAATATGAAATTTCGACGGTTGATCATGAAAGCGGAGATGAACTTCTCAAAATGTTGGCACTCAAGAACAACGACGAGAACCATGTCGTGAATAATAAACCTGATAATTGTGTTTTCCGGTATGGAGTTCTTGCTACACTACAGTTTTATACATTTGTATTCAATAATCTAATTATCGAATGTAAAATTTTAGGTTTTCCAGAGTCTTTGATCGAAAAACGACTCAAGATTACATTTTTGATGAAGTGGCACGTCCTGTAATTGACAGGTAAGATATGACAAGAATTCCGACTACGCAAACGATATGGATTTTGAATACGTTATTTGAATGAGTTTTTTTTTACAATTTTCAGTTGTCTTCTTGGGTACAATGGAACTATTTTTGCTTATGGACAGGTATTATTTGAATCAAATGAATTTTATATTAATGATTGGACAGAAATTAAAATATTCTTCGTAATTACAGACAGGGAGTGGGAAAACATTCACGATGACTGGGAGTCGTAATATGTATGAGAGTCGAGGCATAATTCCGAGAACTCTTCAATATATATTTAATAAATTCAAAGAAGTCCGTCTACAATTTTTGAACAAAATTATGTGTACCGTAATGAAATAAATTTGAACCAAATCTAATTAATTCAGGATGATGACGGGTCCATAATTCGAGCAGTTTTTGTCTCTTACCTGGAAATTTATAACGAAGGTGGATACGACCTACTCCATTCATCATCAATGCCTGGACAATTAGAAGATTTAGTGTAAGCTAAAATTGTGCAGTAATAATTTTAATTTGATGCTAACATACTATTTTATAATATTTCTTTTTGTACAGGAAAGTGACTTTGCTTGAAGACGGGAATCAACAGGTAAACGACAATTTCTCAGCGAGCACTCTAATATTATTTTGAAACATAAAAATATGCCAGATTTACAAAATGAATAATTTTATTTTCAGATGCACTTGAGAAATCTGAGTGTTCATCCAATTGATTCAGTTGAAGAGGCAATTCAGCTCTTGTATTTAGGAGATCATAATCGGTATGGATTGTGAACGGCTCCGATCAGATCAAATGTTCGCCTATCTGTTGTCTTCCTAAAAATCGATACCTCATAACTGATGGATTTTGATTTTGGGTTAATTATGTCCATATAATATCATCTAGACTTTTTTGAGCCGAGGTAGCTGAACTGATCGGAGCCATTACTCAATTTGATATTCCATTAATGACTGGGTTTTAATTTTGCGCTAACACGAAACTTTTTTAGAACAATTGCTGAAACACCCTTGAATGAAGTGTCGACCAGATCGCATTGTATATTCACGATTCATATGAATATCCGAGAAGCAAATACCTCCATCGTTCGCCGTTCCAAACTTCATTTGGTCGATTTGGCAGGGTACGTTTCGATTTAATTGTTATATTAGATCTATAGGACCCAGTGTTCAGGTTCTTAAAATTAATTTTTAAATTAAATTAACACGACCAGAGGCCAAATTACTAATTCAAATTAATTAATTAAATTAAAGTTAATAAAACAGGTTGATTAAATAAATTGTCAATTAATTACTGTAAATTCTGCGGTTCACAAATAATTATTTTCGTCTAATTTGTTATTACAGGTCTGAGCGCGTGTCGAACAGTAGTATTTCAGGTCAACTTTTCACGGAAGCACGTCATATAAATTTGGCTCTCCATTATTTGGAACAAGTGATCGTGGCTTTGTCGGATTCGAATCGTGTACACATTCCTTACAGGAATTCAATGATGACGTCTGTTCTTCGGGACAGTTTAGGCGGAAATTGTATGACGTCCATGATCGCCACTCTGTCTCTTGAACAGCGAAATATCCAAGTAGGAAACATTCGCCAAAATTTTAAAATTCTATTTCAGATCCAGAAAATTTAAATTCGATGTATTCCATACCAGGAAACACTTTCCACTTGTCGATTTGCTCAACGTGTAGCAATGGTAACGAATGCAGCCATCCCGAATGAGGAACTCGATCCGAATCTTGTCATATCTCAGCTTAAAAATGAAGTCAAGAAATTAAAAGAAACAATCGGATCGTCTTTGGTTAAACCGGTCAGCAAATTTCGATTTTTCCAACAGAGAATTTTACATGTTTTCAGAGAAATGCTGTGTTTCTCTTGCATTTTGGAGACTCCAAGGGATTCAGCGCAATTTTGTAGTAAAAAGTCTGTGTTGGTTCATAAACAAAGTTCGTGAAAGCCAGAGCTCAGAAAATTATGTTTTTATGGATAGTTATTATCCGTGAAAGTTGACTTTACTTGGTTTCAGTCGGACTTTAATAAGTTATGTCCACATCGAGTTTTTGCAAAAAATTCGATGGAATCGCAATTTAGGGAAACTCCGGAACACCTGAACGAAAAACTAAGTCGTATAATTCCTTGTTACTAGATGAAAGAAAATTCTCTGCCGTTGAGTACGGAAGAGAAAGCGGATTGCTCCTCACTGGTAGAGCGATTTTTAAGAGATTCTGACCCAGAAGCAATTTTACCTGTATTACCAGACATGAGAATGATTCAAGAATGTTTCCGACTCTTGAAAACAATGGCGGGTGAAGGTAAACAAACAAAAGCACAGAAATTGTATGGGACAAATAGTAAAGGAAAAGAAAAGGACGTTCCGAGTTTGGTTCAAACAATTGCCAGACGTGATGCGGAAATTAGTAAGACATTCTAGTAAAACATGGAGTGCAGTCTGATAAGCAATGAAACTAATATAATGTGAATTAATTCACCAGAGGTTTTAATGGACATGCTTCGTAACGAGAAGTTGAAAAGAGGGAACAAAGACAATAGTGCAAGAGCTAACGTTTCTCTTCACTCTGCCCCGAATTCTGTGACGAAAACAATTGCCAATTATATGAACGAAGCGTCCGGAACAAATTCAATTGAAACAATGTCAAAAGTCCAAAAATATCCATCTACAATGTCCGATCAACTTCAAATGAATGGCTCCACCTCATTTACCGCTACCAGAGGTTTGATTCAAAATAATTGGTTAATTATGAAGATAAAATCACTGGTCTCGAATTGACGACACAAAGAAATTAATCGTCCCGGTTAATGTATTAACGACACCGCGTAGGTATGCGTTAACAGTACGAACCAGCAAAGATCAAAATATGAATTACTGCCCGTACATAACCGTACCGAGAAAATAAAGCCAGGTCTCTCTCCAGCGTCCTCCATTGACTCTTATGGAGAATGTGGAGGAAGCCGGTGACCTCTGATTAGTTCCGACCTTACAAGAGTGAACACTACCGGAGGCTTCTATTTGAATTTGTTTGTGTGGTCAAAGAAATTCCGTAAAAGTTGTAACTATATTTAAAATTCAGATGAGGAGGATGACCTCATGGAAGAATTATCGGAAGTTAAAAGAACAGCTTTAAATTCCTTCATGGAGAATTATCATGGAACTAAACCTTTGGAAGAACTACGGAATGATTTGACAAACAAAAGATCTAATTTGGTGGCATTGGAGAAAACTATTAGTCAGAACATGTCAAATATGAGTAAGACAAGAACTTAATCCATTATCTCCTGATTCACAATTTTACATTACGAACTACATAATATTTATCATTGAAATAAATAGCGAACCGTGGCGCCATTCGTCACCATTCTAAATATTCAATTATTCGTCATTAATTATTCGTTCACTGTAGATAAGACACTCGTCGGTAATGCATTGCGTTTCAGTTTGGCCTAGGAAGGTGTACCCCTAGCATTAGAAAAGAAACTGCAGGGCAGAGTAACCTGTGTAAAAGAAATCGACGTTTGCCGGAAGGATAGAACTCTAATATTAGCGAAGCAATACGAACTCTCTCCGCCAAGCTACAAAAGACTGATAAATTCTCCCAATTTTAATATGTAGACTCAATACGGGAACTTTTGCAAACTTCAGAGAATGCTAATGACATGAACGCTTTGAGTTGTGCCCTAAATTCTCAAGCTCGGACTTGCGGTTTAGACGAAGAGAGATTGGGAGAAAAACGTGATGAGATTTTGAAAATGGAAAAATCATTGACCACACAATACAGGAACCTCATGAATGAGTTTGAAGCTTGGTGGAATCAATCAAATCAAGTCAGTGAGTACACAATTGAATTAATTGGAACCATTACTTTACACGTTTCACTCGATAATGAACTTGCTTCGTTCTTTTAGGCATAATGAACAATAACACGGAGAAGAAACCTTTGTCAAACATGATGAACGCGTTTAAACGGGTAAGGTCATGTCAATTAACAGTTATAGGCTTATTTATCACATTTGAAACCGAGTCGTGATCTTTTTTTTTTTTTTAAATTCATCGACACTGTTCAGTCCGAATTTACCTCAAATTACAATTAAAAATGTTTTCGGGAGGTCAAAGGGAATAGTATAGACAGTATTACATGATTTTGACCCGCATTAATTGCAATAAGAATAAATGTTAAATACATTCTACTTAAGTAGACAAGGGGAGGCAGATGAATAACGAAAGATTTGCATTGCTTATTCATTACAGATGATCTTGCCCCTCATCTTAGTCGAACTTTTCCATGAGATGGAATCATTTGTCTCCACTTGTCGAAGATCATAGAAGAACAAATAATCATTTCAATTCACAAATATAATCCATTGTCAAAATTAGATAACAATAAATAAATGCGAAAATACTAAAAAAAATGAAAAATAAATACTGAAAACACATAGAGCAGAGAATAATATTTTTAATGCACACTAGTTAAATAAATTCACACTTATCCAATTACGTTAGAAGTTTAATTGAACTTCATATTATTTTATGACCGTAGTCACAAGTGGAGACAATGAACCAAACATCTAATCCAGTCTTAACGGAGAGATCAGAGAAAATGATTCCAAAATATTTGGAAACATCCAACAAGAGGGGAATGGGTAGGAGTTCTCAACAAGTAATGAAATCACCCCGTTTACCACCAACGAATACGCGGAAAGGTAAGCCAAGAAATATTAATTGATATGGAAAATACGGTTCTAATATCCGAGTAAAAATTAATTTCACAAATTAATTTTCAGATCAGAAAGCTGCATGGAAACCCGCTGATATTAAACCTACACCAAAGGCCCCACCGGCTAGTCCAATTGGGCAATGGAGTAATAATAATAATTTTTACGACAATGACGAAGACGAATTACGAAAACTTCCACTTACAGGGGACCCTGACACGGATTTAGAAATCGTTAATTTCTTTAGAGCCCGTCAACAAGTTTTCAGAAAAATGAATGAGAGTTAGTTTGTAATGCTGGCTAATATTTAATTAATGATTTTGTCGTACGTAATGAACGTACAAACTAATAAAAATGAGTGGTCCGATTTTGCAAAGGTCAAGTTCTGTATACTATCATTATTTGTCTTACGAAAATTATACAATCCTTATCAGGGTACGACATAAAAGATTTCTCAATATTCTTAAAAAGAGCCCGAGTCGGCCGAATTTTTGCTCTTAAATAATTTCAGCTGCAGCAGAAATTAATTAATATGTATATTTCTTGTCAAAATTATTTTCTTAGGGTTTGCATTCATAATCATTTACATACAAGTATATATTTTTCAGTTTTGAATCTAGTACTTTTTATTTGAGAATTGTGAAGCCACATGTGTGATACATTATTTGTCCAGAGTATCTCAGATCATTACAAGTTTCACAGTCTTTGCAGAAGAAATAATCAGTTGTGGTTGTCTATGCGTCACAATTAAATTCCCAAATTAACGTAACCCATAATACAAAGTTTGCATTTGAGATTCGCGTATTTATCATTATTACCTCATTCGTAACCTTATCTCATATTTATTATCAATTTAGCATACAATAACAATTACCAGCAGGAGCAGCCAGCAACCGTGTGACATTTTAACACATCCTGTGCATTAGTCAATTTAAAATTCCAAATCATTTCATGTAACTGCAGCGGACAATTCTGACTGGCATCGATTGCTAATTAATTAAATTTCTTCACACTTCCAAATTAGTTAATTTCGAAATGTTTTTAAAACAATCAAATTTAATAAAGAGATTTAAAGATGATTTTAATCTCAATGGGATCAGTGAAGTTTACTTTTGGAAAAGCCAGGTAAGATATTACACTGATGATGTGGAAATATGGAAAGACATTATGAACCACCTCGTATTAAATACATGCAATTTGAAATGATAACTAAATTATTATGGTCTTAATTATTTCAGTGGGAATATTTTGAGCCAGATAACGAGAAGATCAACACAGTCTCCAAAAAGTTTATTGCTTTTCGACTTATTCATTTCCTGTATTTTGTTGGCACAATTATTTCAACAATGACTTGTCCCAGTGAACTTTCCATATATTTTATTTACTTGACCAATTTGACATTTTTCGTGCAAGCAATCTACGCCACATTATTCCTCATCGACGTCCTTTGGGTTCGATTTATTTGTCAGAACAACGTTTCATTCACAGTTCATGGTGAAGAGAAGCCGAAATCGCGCCTTCTTGAGAAATTAATTTGGATTCTAATTAACATTGTCAATGTAATCCCTTACATCGTCACAATTGTCTACTGGAGTTTTCTATATACGGGTAATTTGAAACTTATATTCAAATAATGCTGGCCAGATCTCACATAATACTGGTCAAATTGATTTTGCAGATCGGTATTCCAATACTTGCGACATTGTTAACAATTATTTAGTGCATGCTTCCAACTCTGTCGTAGCACTTCTGGATTTTATGATAATTGCTGTTCCAATTAGGAGAAGTCATTTCATATTCCCAGTGCTCTATGGATTGGCGTACGGCGTCTTCACGTGAGTTTAACTGCTACAGATAGTGACGTGATGAATGCGTAACGAATTTGTGTGACCTCGCAAGGTGTATATGACCCGTCTATTATTTCTAGAAACTATTAACTATGTATTTCGGGGTAAAACTTTCACAAAAGTTGTTCATGCAGTCAAGCGTTGCAACAGCGTATAAAAAACACAGCCAAATGCGACAACCTGCAACCTGTCCTACGAAGTAGACATAATGAGATGTTTTTTTTCAATTTGTTGACTGAGACTGGGAATGTAATGAGCTATGTGAAGTCCAAATCCGTTGCTCGCAACTTCAAGGCGAATTTTCTCGCATTTTTCGAATAAAATTATTTAATTTACAAATGCTATAAATTAATTCATACGGTTTTTATTATGAATTGCTGTGTAGTTTGACCATATATTTTTCAGGGTTCTGTATGAAGTTGGAGGTGGGTACTATGGAGTCGGAAATGAATACATTTATTCACTCATTGATTGGAAGAATTCACCTGGAAGTGCAGTCATCGCTGTTTTTGCGGCTCTGATATGTGCGGGACTAGGTCATCTAGTTATATGTTGGGGATTATTTAAACTTCGAGTGTACATTTCTCAGAACAAAAGTGACAATAAAAGTTTAGACTTACATTGATTGATATCAAATGATTGACATTCATACACCTGATGACAGGAAGACAATTAAGGGAGTACGTTACATCCTATTGCAGCGTTATAAAGAAAACTAGGAGTACCTCGCGAGGCAGATAGACTAGTAGAGATTTGAAAGGGGACCCTTTTTAAAAATTCAAGCACTTGATTTCGTATGACGTCCTTCCTACTCCTGACATCATATTGAATTATCGCGAAAAATTTCAACATTGGACAGGAAGAACAGGGGTGTGATTTTAGCGCACGACAGATTATATGAAATTCACGACAGAAAATATGAAATTCACGACAGAAAATATGAAC
>JAQFYE010004177.1:0-13842 GCA_034694305.1 Protaphorura glebata
AATTTGCAGTGAATTTCCTCTATTTTGCAGTGAAATTTAATTTAAAATTTGCAGTGAATTTCCTCTATTTTGCAGTGCAAGTCACATTTTTAGCTGGGCAAAAATTTGCTGTGAATTTCCTCTATTTTGCAGTGCAATATAATATTCCCCATTCTTTTTTGCCAACATCAGCATTCAACAACGTGACGGACTCGCGGTGAGTGTGCCATGCCATGGACTTCAACTTTTCAAGATCGACCTCGATTCTAGATCTCATAAAACATGAAAGTCCTCATCAACTTGCACCTACTTTGAGTTCACCTTCTTTCTTTTTGATCATCAAATTGACTGTACCACCCTTTAAACAATAATTTATAAGTTCAATTGAGACATGCGTGCATTTACCACGTTTTTTTTTCATGGGCTGTATTTTTTGAGTATTGTAATTGCTCAGTTCTATTGCATTATTCTACGAACTGCACTTCACTCAGATTACTTGAATACTGCCACAAATGAGGACGTCCAACCCATAGCCGTCTCTTGATTTTTACTGTACATGTATTTTGTCTACTCGTTGTTAAATTATACGGAACAGTACCAATTTTTCATGGTAATCGTATAATTTGACATTACAGTGGTAGAAAAAGTGAGAATCTTTCACACTTTAACATTGTACAATTATTTTTAATAACAAGAGAGTTGACGTCAAATATGCTCGTGTAAACCGGCAATTATTATCTTCACTGTTATTTTGTTATTATTACATAGCATACCATTATGAACGTGGAGTTTCAAGTCAAAGCTAGCACATCCAAATTAGAGATGTGATCCAGTTAGCTTTTAACATTTGAATTCTCACATTTGGTATCACCTCCTATCGTGTCTCTCTAATGTCATGTCATTTACATTTTGATGTTTGCATCACATCAGCTGCTCAACAAGGACAATGCCACTAGGCCAGGCCACATAATGTAAGAATCCGTCAAAGTAACAAAAAAGAATTATGTCAGGAGCAACAAAAATGAGTATTGGTAGCCAATGTATGGATAACTAAACAACTGCACTATAATTTAATTTGCCTGCAGGGAATGTGCTGCTGTGCAGTGCAATGAAAATGCAGCAGCCGGCTGAATACGAGTTACACAGTAAAATAATAGTTTTGATTACCTACACTTTTTAGTTTTTTAACCTCACCTCTCTAACTTCACAAGACCTTCAAAAATTGTTATGCACGAGTCACTCTGGAAGTGGGTAAGAAGTGTAGGTTAAAAGGAGGCACAAGTCTGGTCCTCATACCAAAAAGCATACAATTAGGAATAAATCATTTTCATTTGATACAGAACTCCGACCATTTATTGACCGGTTAGGAATTATAGAGCACCATTGCCATTTTTGTATAAAATGAGGAAGTTGTCGCGGGGAAGTACCATCAGTCGCACAAAGAAACTGCGAAAAACCTGTATAAAGCAATTCAATCCAACCCTCGTCACGCGAGCGCAGGGACCGCTTGTACGACTATGCTAAGCCGTACTGACTTGTGAAATCATAAAATAAGGTAATCTTGAAACATTTCATTATGAATGCAGAGAATCTTAAGGTGTAGTCAGAGGTTCATTTATAAAACATTCAAAATGCACTCATAGGGTTGGAGGAAATCTGGACGCAGAGGGTGTTTTGATTTTGACACAGAGTCGAAGTTCGAGGTGTCAGCATCTCTGCTGTCACACCCTTTTCAGTAGGACCTGAACATTTTCCCCGAGTTTTCCGAGCCGCGAGACCTTTAAGCTGCGATCACCGGAAGACCCTACAGGTATCATTGGGAACCATCATACAACATCTCAGAGGACAAGTGGGAAGGTCGGGATCCTTGACGAGGTCAAGCAAAAAATTGCAGGTAAGTATCTATGTCAGTTTATTGTCTAAATAGTCCTTAATAAAGGAAGAAAATGTGTAAGATTTCACAAACCAAAAAGAGGTCTGACTGACAATACTTTTTGGACATAGCCGGGAGATTGACAATGACCAGAAACGTGGATTTCACAAAAAATATAAGGAACCACTAAATAAACATTTTGACAGGGTGAATGACAGCAACAGCCCTCGGCAATAGATTACTAAACTGCATAACTGATTTATAAGGAAGGAACGAATGTGAAGACTAACAACTAGCTCTAATATTTCCTTCAGTGACTACGTACAATGTATAGTTAATAAAGGAAAGCTGACTGGCTGACATCTCAACATTGAAATAATTTAGACAATTTATTATGTGAATTCGAATTTGTACAGTTGGGCATTGGACAAGGAGCAAAATATTTCGTTGGCATGTGCCGTGTAGTCTTTTGACTCCGGTCCGAAACCAATGATTTAGGCAGATACAGTCGCTGAGCAAACTGACTGGGTAGTTTGCAAACTGTCTGTTAGGCGAAGTTGAACACACTCAAGACACACCATAGATCACAGCATTATTTATAGGAACATTACATATGATTTCAAACACATAGCTTTGACAATCTAATTTTGAAATAAAGTTTGACCTATTTGTCACCACCATAAGTTTTGTTCCTATAACACTTCCCTCAATAATTCCTTTCTAGTAACATTATGCATTGCAACGTATATCTGATAAAAGTTCGAACGACCCACCGATAAGGGATACAATCCGTACAGCCAAGTACAGTACTAAATTGAATTGAATGGCATCAGGATTTTGAATATATGAATGAAGGAATGAGTTGTATGAATAAATGACTACAGAAGAGGAGCGTTCGTTGACCGTTAAATCATTTGTACCTTAATGATAACTAATGATAATGATCAGAAGTAGACACGTTTGTTTACTTGTATGGTCTGGTGTGCGTGTTGCAAAGTCCTAGAAAGAAAGAATACTCATAATTCCCACTTCAAGTTTGGAACAAAGTGAAAATAAGAAAAACACTTATATTTAGCACATGCGTGAATGAAAAAGAAATGTGGGACTTGTTTAAGTTTGTAAATATAACCAGCCAAACCAGGTACAACCAAACACACCTACCAACTAAAAGTGTCTGACAAATTAGTGTCCGACATTTGGACACACAAAATACAGCCTATCATCACAATTAGGAAATTAGCAATTTACCATTCCGTGTTCGTAATTTGAACTAAACTCAAAATTCCTTATGAGAATCGGGTCAGTGAAAATAACACGATCCAATACCTTAAATGTACATATGAAACGAGCCCACTTAGTTTTATTTTTATTTGATATTATAATCAAATTAAAGGAATATAATTACATTTGCTGGGGGGTGTTTGTATACAAATAATTTATTCATTGCCAAAGTCATTATTTATTACTTTGTCTTAACCGGAGGGTTAATGGTAATGGGTGAGAATGATGTTAATGCAAATGCTACTAATCGTAAATGAGAAGATTATTTTCATGCAATCGCAATTTGTTTGGGCAGACACAATTAAGTACAGCGTAAGAGTGAATATCGTTGGCTTAGAAAATTAAACTAAAGAGGACTTCGTTGCCTATTAATTTCTCATTTGCCTTATTTGGAGCGGACGTTTCCACTCACCAAACAAAATCCCATGGTTCGAAATTGTTTTGCTGTGCTCGCAAAATGTGAGCAAGTCATGCACGTTTCAAAAACAAGACAATAGGAAAATTGTTCTAATCCAACGCCGTGGTTTTTAATACATCTCATCACCTCCCAGTTTTCTTAACATGGCTTTGATGTGGTGTGTGAATTCGTCCTGGTCTAGTTTTCCTGGAGACCTACAAAGCCATGTGTCTTGTCTCTACATTAACAACGACAGTTTGTCTTGTAGTATAACGCTGAATTCCTGTGACCTTAATGGGACAACGACAGGCACTACAAGATGTTTACTTTTCGAAACAATGATAAGAATATTTTTCGGAAGAAACTCAAGATGACACAAACCCTACCAGACAGTGACAATTCCAGTACTGGAACGCCAAAATTGCAGATCTGACAACATTTTGTAGAAATGGATTCTGGACAGAGTACTCATGTTGACTTATTGTGAAGTCTTATTTGCTGGATAAGGTCTGGTCTTTCCCTATCGGAAGAATGTCTTGTTTCCTCAACTCAGGGATTCCATTATATTTTGGAGACTAAATTTCGAATTTACCATTAATTCTTTGCTACAAAGTCTCAACTCGGGCAACAAAGTTCTCCATGGGGAGAAGGCGGTAGTAACCCCATAATGGATCAGCGGTTACCACCAGACGACGTCAATGTTGTACATAAATACCACGTGTTCTGTTCAGTAGCCAGGGTAAATCTGGGGAAAGGGACAAACCGTAAGGTTGTTTTTTTCAGGCTGTGAATTTATTTTATACTCCACGTTTGAAGCGTATTTTCGAATTCTTTCAAAATATACATTTTTACCCACCATTTTTGAAATTTTTGTATTCCACTGGTGTTGAAAAATGTGTACACCTTGATTGTGTATAAATGCATAACCGGAAATACGTAATCGTGCTAATGGACAGTTCAAATTGAAGCACGGGTGCTCTCACGTTATTTATTGCTTTGCATTAGCTATGCCGAAACGATTTCAGGAGGTCATGCCCGAACAATTTAAAGGATATACTGTCTAGTCCGGTGTATGCATAAATATCACTTCAGAGTCAGGCAGGATTGAATTTCAAACAACAATGCACTGTTGTGGTATACGATATCAGAGATCATAAAGAATGCGAGTAGTTCATATTAGGCCACGACAAGGAACACACCTTTGTTTTTCCCCTCATTTTGGTTTACTCCTTCTCGTGTCGGTCGTTCCTTAAGTATATTCATTCATGCAAACAAACCAACTAATGCTCACAGGTAATATAGAAAATATTTTGACTTGAACTCTTCTGTAGTAGTTGGTTCAATAGAAAATGCAGTACAATTTAAACACTTCATGGTGGCAGTACGTTTCAAACACCTTACATTTACATTTACGTTATGTAGTACGTTATGTATCATTAGACCCGGTTCGTGCATCTTGAGCATTATTGGCTCGTATGGGAAGATATTGTACTCGCTTATCTTTTGTACAAGTGGTACATTTTTCATAATACCCCTTCTGGTAATGATTTCTGTTCCACTGAACTACAATCGATAACTTTAATTAACACTGATACGATGAGTTATGAGTTTTGAGATGCTCCGAGATACCATTTGGATGGCACGTGTAGTGACGCCTTCGATGTCGCTTCAAGAAATGTTTTGTACATAAACATTTCAATTATTCAAAAGTACATTTATTCAAATAAGGAAAAGCGTCAGGTAGATAAGATGATAAGAATATTACTACATTCATAAACAGAAGCATTTCTCAAGGCGGTGATTTTAGAAATTCATTTTGCAATTTTATAATTGAAATGTCGCATGTTTGAATATGAATCTCTAATTAAATGATTTCCATTAACAGTAATCAATCAGGAAGCCAAGGCGAGTCTTGGCAAAATCAGAAATCGCAGAATTCAAATGGATTCACCACACAAGAGTGATATTAATTAAATCCTACAAATTAGGAAAAATTTTAATCGTGATTTCAATGATTAATCGAGAAACTTTTTTGTTTTAATGATTACTTCTGAATGCGTCTCGTTTGTTTCAATTCCAGAGTATTTTGCTTAATCATATTGTATATGCTATCTAACAAGCTTAAGTTCTACGAATGTTAAAGCTCCGCATGACTGAAAATTTATCAGACTTTCCTGATATCAAATTCATATTCTGTTTGTTATTATTGTGGATATGAAAGCTGTCCACACTTGAGATTTACAATGGCATTGCTGTTTAATGCTAAAAATTCAACCGCCGGGCTGTTATAGTGTTTTCTTAGCTGATTTTCCCAATCGTCGTCGACATGCTTGAACAACACTTATCAATAATCATTGGTTTAATAAATTCATGTACGCTTTAGCCATTAGCCTACTGGTCGAGTCCGGTCATGTTTTGCCAAATTAAAGACTGCCTGCATCTAAATGTTTGTATACAGAATTTACACAGCGCGGATTTGACACTTTCTCCTCGTAGTCACCACTTTAGAAAAAATCCCCAATCATTATCTTTTACTTCATTTCAGGCTTTCGATTTCTCATGGTTTGTACTTACTCTACGCACGTTTATGACATGGACATTGCCATCCCCAGTTTGGGCATGTCGTCCATCCAAACTAAACAGCGACCAACCGACAGTTAAAACAACCTAATATAATTTCCAACTATCATTTCGCTTAAGCTCAGGTAAAGTTCAGTCACGGTTCGTCGCGGTGGTCTTTTTGAATTTTTAACATTTGTTTTCATTCTCTTGCAGCCGGCTTCTTTCAATGACTTTAATGTTTTTGAAGTTGCACATACGCAATTTACAGCTATTTGTTTTCCTTATACGAGGTAATCTGACAAAAATCTTCCCTTTCGTTTGACATGCCAGTTCATTCCAATGCTCAACAATAAAGCGACTTCTAATATCATCTGTGCCTGTATCATATTATTACAAAAGATGTTTAGTTGACGACAATGTAATATGAACATGACGAGACTTGACGTGATGGACGACCCAAAAGTGACAGTGAGATAACAATAATATGATGATGAGTGAAATTGCGTCTATTTTACCATGTTTATTACCTGTCTCAGGCTTATAGTGCTGACTGAGTACGTATTTGTGTACCTCGATTTTTGTAAAACTGCAAATCATTAAATTGAAATGTTTGTTTACACAATAAACCAATAGAAATTTTGGTTGAAAAGTGCTTGTCAGGAGTACTAATTCGATTTAAATGTACGAATAATAAACAAATTACATATCGTAACGGAGTTTACAATAGGCTGCTTAAGTATGTTAATTGAGATCTCTGTCAGTCGGTTTGAAAGAAAAATGTTTAGATAGTCGAATAGGCGTTCAATTCTTAAGAAAATGATGCTTAGCAACGCATTTTGTTTCATTTACGTTTTCAAGAATCGACAGTTCGGTTTATTTTTTTGGTTTGATTATTAACGTGTTATTCCGAGGAATTCAAACTATTTCATACAAAACAAGGATGCAAACCTAAGCCTAAGAGTATCGAATAATATTCTGATAGGAGCCAGATTCCATACTCTCTGATGCAAACTGATTGTCCTATCATGGAAACACAAAATAAATATATATTTAAATGCTTAACCCAATCCTTCTTTTAAATTCTAATAAATTTACACAGCATAACTAATTAGTTATGAGTGTGATTAATTATTTGGTTTCCATACCTAAACAGCAGTTCGAAAAATGACTGGCTCATTAGAAACGATCTCAGCTAAACGAAGAATGTGTAATTTGAATATGAGCTGTATCGATGATTGTGGTCAAGACATGTCACTAGATCACTATCGACCTGATGTGTGGTGGAAGGTTGCACCCAGGCGTACCACCTGCCAAACTGACTCCGAGTCGAGTATCATGTTTCCAGAAAGCATAATTTACAAAATATACGAAGTTTGGGTCCAGGTCTCCATTACTATATAATTTCGCAATGTTCGGATAAAAACTCGATCAAGTGATCAATTTTGGTTCGTACGCTTTTAATTAATGCGTTCTTTACTTCTGTCAGCCAACACTACTTTAACTATAATTCCCCCTATTAAACCATTCTAAACGCGATTGACACATTCACACCATAATCTATACATTAGAAAGAACGAAAGAAATTAACAGGGAATTAAATAGTACTCCATTACTGACGGAGCCAAATTTGTAGCCTGAAGCAAGTAACGTTTAATGGGTTTCAATAAAGCTGAGAATGTCCCATTGAGTAAACCTGCATCAATTCACATACAAGGATAGTTCACCCAAAGGTAATTCGTTGAGGAAGAAAACGGGATAAAGACCGTTAACGTCGATTTGTCACTAACTGAATCTCTCAAGACGACTACTAATCACACTCAGCGCACCGTATACCCTACCACATTGCACTTCTAGAACTGATCGAGTTATTCGTTGATACTTAATTTCCAGTCATATATTCGGAGTTGAAGAAGTCCAAACATTTCCACTGCCAAATATAGCAATTTTTTAAAATCAGACATGTGCCTGGCTTGTTTACGGGGCCAGGCGAATCACCATATATTGAATGATAATCACTGTCTTTGCATTAACGTTAGCCCTTCGACTAAGTATGCGTGTTACGAAAATACTTCGACAAAAAAGTTTGAAAGTTCAATGCATATTTTAAGAATTTAATGTCTTATCAATAGCATTTCTCATAACATATACCACAACAACTTTCTTAACGGGAGATGTTCTCCACTACTAGGTATACATTCACCAGGCAAAATAAATAACTAACCCTATTCTCTACTAACTTTTTTGTACTTAATTTTTATATTAAATGTAGAATACTCCTTCCTGACTCCTTCTTAAGCCAAATCCTTTTCAGTCCAGCAGGAAAGTGAAATTGAAAGACCATAAACCTCGCGAGCCGAAAATAAGGGTGGAATTCAAGGGTAAGGATAGTTAATGTTTATGTCGTCGGCATTGAGGCTATAAGCTAAAAAAGGGACTTAATTTTGATAGGCGTAAAACAAGTATAAGCAGGGTTGAAAACGCATGCATGCATTCAAAAATGAGACGACAGTCGACGAATGATACTCTAACAGAGATAATTTTAAAAAGAAGTTGGAAATGTTGCAGTAGTTTGGAGTACTTGTAATTTTCGTGGACATGCATGCATAATGCCTACTTCCTTCTTCGCCCCATCATGCTTCGTCTACCCGATGCTCTTTGTTCCTTCGCAGTTGGCCTAAACAGCTTGAAGAAATAACCGTGTTCTAAATTTTTTATTGTACACCACCGTATTTGAAGTATAAAAATGCCTTCTCTTCATCTTACATTAATTCTCTGCGCGTTGTCCTTCTGTCTGCCCGCATCAAGCATCAGTTCAATGTCGTGCCCCACAATAACGCAACACAGCACGTCAAAGTTGAAGTTTAGAATTCAACAGAAAGGCACCAGGGGAGAAAGTCTTAAAATCTTGAGAAGGAAACTCTTGAATACATTGATCGTAAGTACTGTTGAATTGCATCCCTTTGCAATCAAGAAGGAAGCAAATCAATGGTAAGCAATCAATCCTGCTTTAATTCTCCCGAAAGATCAAAAATGCGCAAGAAACTTCTTGACTGAAGTCGTAATTCCATCTCCCAAACAGAAAAACAGAGTACCCAAAATTGGTTAAGTGGACACCCATAGTGAATGAGATAGATTGGAAAACGAGTCAAAATCTCTGATGATTACATATGGTCACTGCATTTTGAGAAGATATTGCGGAAACAATTTCCCACGTGCACTTAGTATATGTGAAGGAGTGGGAATTGAGTTGTAGGCATTCATATTATATTCATGATCATCTTAATCTTTCCACAACTCATTTCATTGGATTTTATGTGGTGCTAATATCAAATAATCTGAAGAAGGGCGACAGGTAGGCAGGCACCCATCCCATCTGCCAAGCTAAAGTTTCAATGAGAATGCATAATGCATTAATGCACAGACCTGCACTGCACTGCACTTGACTTTCCTTTTTTCATCTCCTCCTCCGCAGAATCACTTAAAAGATGATGGACAAGGGTTCCACTTGCTCACACAATCCAATACAATACAGTAGTTTTCATTTGGGGAAGGAAGAATTCAAGGGGTTGGCATCTTGAATGCATGGCATTGAATAAATAAAAACTTGAAACTTTTTAACGATTGTCCAATCTTTCCTCTTGCTTCAAATTTCCAAATTGGATAACTTCCGCAAGTCTCTCAGCATTTCATCTCAAGTGACCATACGAAGTAAAGCTATAACTAAATTTTACAAATGTTTTGTTGAGTGATTAACTAGTGCTCACTCTGGTGAGAGTTAGGGTCGGTTCCCTTGGGCAGACATGATCTAGTGGTTTTAACGACGGTTTTTCCACTATCTTGCGATGCACATGCCAAATGGAAACGCAACCCATTCTCTATGAAGACTCAAGATTGTTTAACGATATCTGTCCGGTTAATTACTATCTGCTAACCGTGTCTTATAAATCGAGTGTTATTTTATCGGAAATATTAAATTCAGACCAGATATAGTAGGTTCGGAAATATGAATATTTCCAAGAGGTCGTACCGACGTGCTATTTATTAACTCTAAATAAATTAAAATAGAATGTTTACTTTCGTGTAGTAAAGGACATTCATTGAAGGTTGGACTTTAAAATTATATGGCCGCGCCATCAATTAGAATCAGACGAGTATCTATTATTGGTTTGGTCAATGATTTGTAAAAGAGTGAAGCGAATGATCAAGTCCTGTAATTTCTTAGTGTAAAATAATTTAAAAGAGGTCAAACATTGAGAGAGGTCCTCGGCATACGAATTAATTTTATTCTAACACAGTGACACTAACCAAAGAGAAATAAAATTTTGCATTTTGTATTCGACTTATGCATATGGATGTATAGTTTGGCGCTGGCATTAACCATTGTTGCTGGGCGGCTATTTGGCAGTTGCAAATTACTCGTGATCGTCACCCCTGGAATCACCATACATAATTCTTAGAGAAACTTGAAGATGACTACGAAAAGGTGTGAAACGAGAGGATACTGTATGTGTCCTACATGTCAATTAGAGAAAATTTTAAAGGTCTTTATCGACAGCCAGTAGTACGAGTCAGTAGTCCAGTAGTGTGATGTTGCAAATGTATAATTACGATTGGAAAATTTCAGCTTCAACTTCACGTCGAACGTCATGCAGATTATTATGTGTGTGTCAGTAAACACAACGGTGTACTTAAACTCACTCGTCAAATTCATGTCTATTCCGTCCATAACACTGACCGAAAAGATTGAAAAAATCAGCAAGCCTTTGGCACTACTCAAAAATATTGGCAACTGGTTCACGATACGGAAATGTTTGAGTATTTAATAATATACTATTTTAAAAAGACTGACGTCTGTAATTGTACAAAAACGCACAAGGCAAACAAATTCAGGGCATGTAATATTGTAATTTCTCTATGTACCATGTCAACTGAGGTCAGAAGACATAATTAGATCATACCCGTAGGCTCTAAGTATGCAAAAAAAAATCTTCATTTTAAAACAAAAGGGGAAAATCAGGTTAGTTAGCCCAAGGACTACCGCCCAGTTCGTCTCCGCTGTTTTAATTAGCCATGCTGTAACTCTACCAAGAATTCATTCTCATTCAATCAAAGACTTCTTTGGTTTTCCTTCTTGGGTTTACCATTCATGTATACATAGTACCAAAATCCTCAAGAATCCTCGTTAGAACACATTGAGAAAGGTTTGTACGACGATGAGATAAATAAAGAACGTAACGGTTTTCCGGGTTAGACTCCCATTGACAGAAGTATATTTCTATCCTCGCAACCTGTCAGAAACGACACGATTTCCTTGTACTGGCGTACTCCGGAATTTTAAAAATATTTACTCTTGAGAGGCAAGGAGCAAAACCGGCATTTCGAATGTACGAGAAATTCTTGGAATAACCAGGATATCGCAATTTCACATAAATATAACTTAGTCGCGTCTCTGAATTCAAAGTTATGACTACAAATAGATCAAGTATCACGGATATCACTAAGTATGGCAGCAGAATTGTCTGTTCTTACTCTTTGAATCATGTACCTTTTCAAGTCCGATTCAATAAATTCGTAATCGAGCAAATCAAATTATCGATTTCTCTTAAAGAATCGATTCATAATATTGACGCTCACCGACAAATATATCATTACATTGGATTTTTTGACGAGATTCTATTGGCTTACCTTGGAATGTGGAATGAATTTGGCCAATGGAATGTACTCCTAAAAGTCGGAAAAATTTCAGTAAGACCTGTTTAAGGCTACGTATATTCAAATAGTTCGCAATGGATCGAACCCTTACGTTTCGCAATCGCGCATTGTTGGGACGCTACACCAGACAACCTCTAAAGCTAAACCTCTCTTAATTATTAGCTCCAAATAAAATATAACCATAATTTGAAATCATTTCTTCTAAGGAAATGTGGAGAAAACACAGGTTGAAAACGAGCTTGCAATCACGTTAACGTATTGTTAGTGCTGCTAAATTGTACATTTTGTGTTCACTCATTTTAGCCAAACTAACTAGGTCTTTAACGGATCGTGTAGTGTGCAAAGTATGAGTTTGTTGTGCTCTTTAACTCGAAGGGCAGCTCATTGATTCGCAAATCACTAACCAAATTGATTTGAGCAGTCAAATCGTGACAACCGTACTCATCTATAGCGGCTGTTTATTATTCAAATTACAATGCAATGTAGGTTTGAATAGCAAGACTAGACATCAAAACATAACAGAACACCACACCCTCTAACACGTGTAAGCGTCGACCTGAAGAGTCTATCCGAATGTGAAAGTTAACCAACATTGTACTGTTATATTGACACTCCATTCATATTTTTCAATCTGCCCATAATTAAGTGATAAAATATCAACAATCAAGCCGCATGTGTATGCCCTTGATTCTGATAGGTACTGATTTAAACCGCCCAAACAATTGAGTTGGTCCAGTATTCAAGATCATGGTCTTATATTTTGAAAACGAATTGTTATAATTAATAACTGACATTTTGCGGATAGGTCGACGGTGCTGGTTGCTGTGCAGAAACAGTTCTTAAAGTAGAAATTATAATGCATCTCTCTGAGAGACCGATATTCCTCACATTTATGAAACGGCTAGAGCTGCCCAAACCACTAAGCTTGAGTAAGCTGACTTGGGCAATAATCGGACCTCTAAAAATATTGTGATGCGAGTGCCTCTTCACAAAAAACACTCATATTTCTTCCTACTTTTGAGATTGTCGCGTTGTCGCGAATTTGTCACGCACAACCAATGTGCAGTTTAGTTGCACATTTGCACTCCATGGATGCTTCGTTTCGCCAACTTAACTCGAAAAAGTTACCTTGTCGAATTTGATACTTCGCGCTGTGGTAGGCTCGCGCTGAATCGGGTTTTTATAACAAATTCACTAACTAGTTTTAGTTTTTCATCCGCCAAAGAAAGAGGTTTGAGTACAAAGTTGCTAAACTAAATTCTTTCGCTGACTTCCATCATTCATTAACCTCAACAGTCAAGAATCAGGACTACGCACAACTTCCATCATCGTTCCGTTCATTCAACAATGAAGTAGAACACCAAGTCAAAACTAGTCTTGAATGTTGCATGAAGTTTTATATGAATTATCAAATTCATATAATACAAGTGGGTATATCTTTTACAGCAGTTTCGAAGTAATGTTTTATTTAATTTTGTCACGTGTCTGCAAATACAATTGGTGCGATTATTAATTTGTAATTTAGACTTTGATTTGTATAACCGCATACTTTCACAATTGCAATTGCATTTTGAATATGCAACAATATAATATTCAACTAACAATTCTACAAATCCAACCCAACAATTTTGCTACGTGTTTCATTCAGCATTAATAACTTGCGCATCGTCGTTGATGAATTTACAACAATACGGTAATTTATGTCCATAATTTTTTAATCTGCTCAGTCATCTGATTTTAGCGATAGCTGTGCCAACAGTCAAAAATAATTTGTAGATAGACTAATCAGGCATGCATGGAATTAAAAAGTAGAAGGGCGAAAGGGTTCTTGCCACACTTTCAACTCAAGAGTGAATTAATATTATAAATATAGCAATATAGCAAAATAAGGATCAATAAAAAAAAGAACCGGTTGTAAACATCAGTTTACAATGTAATGGATGTCAAGAAGATACTGTTAACTTGTCCTCCTTAGCCTCCGTTTGACCCAAAGCACAATGTGACCACTCAAGACAATGACTCAATGACCGCAAGACTC
>JAQFYE010004178.1:0-13841 GCA_034694305.1 Protaphorura glebata
GTTAGACAACATCTTGATAACTGGACGGTTTTAGGGGAACTAGTTTTGGCTTTGGTGGCATTAATTTAAGATCAGGCATTAATTAATTAGTTAATTTGATATTCCAATTATGTTCTTAGCCCCTTGCTTTAATATCTTGTAGACTTCTAACTAAATGCAAATAGTCCATAAAAGTTCTACTTATTTTAATTAATCAACTTACGCACATGATGCATACTTAACAACTGTCAGCCATCATTCAAGAATCCTCTAATTTATAGTTGACTTTCCTTGTCTGCTATCATCAACGGAAGAAATGCGAATGCGATAGAGAATTCGTTATTTAATTTGACTGGCTCAGGACATGGACTGCGTTTAATGACTATATGACCAGTCCTGGTTGACATTTTATTATTGCATGTGTGCGTGCCTTTCCGTGCTCTAAGTTGGTCAAACCGAAGCGAAACCATTTTATTCTACTCTGAGAAGCAGTCAGATTTTGCACGAATTATGTACAAGTCCACTTCTCTGTCAAATGTCATGCAGTATTTCTGTCAGTGCTACAGGCTGGTTTTCATTCACGACAATTCTATTCAAATTCAAAAAGAAATCATGTCATTTCGTCTTCTGTGTTTGTGTTCGTATTTCGTATCATGGCTGAGTTCTTCCACGGTTGTTATTTTCGGATTCTCCTTGAATATACACAAGGGAAAATATCGATTTCGCCTTCCCGAACGACTTTATTATCTTATATTTAAACACGACATTTTCATGTGGACATACGAATCTTCCTAAAATTGTTCGAAGGATTCCTTTGAATTCATTCAAACGAATTTGGAAAATTCGATAAAACAAAGAAGGGTGGAAACAATCGTGTTCTTTTCCCTTACCAGGCTTTGAGCACCTTTCCCTTTGAAGAGAGAAAGACTCGGACTTGATTGGAGAAAATAATGGAGAAGATAAACTTGAGGACCAGCCAAAGTCGATCTTCCCAGACAGTTGTCCTAATTTTCTGAGATTTGTCTTGTCCAGGCTCTCGAGAATTTCAATGAAAGGACATCTCTAACTCACACTCAATCTCACATCAAAGTCGTGCGAGTCAATGCAGTCTTAATTGAATGCTTCAGGCCCGGCAGTCTGTGGACGATAATGGGTAGGGAAAGCAATCGGAATGCTCTTACGTTCGAACTGTGTATTCTATTCAAACTGACATCATTGACCGGAATTTGCAGCCCCTGAAGCTTCTTGGGTGCAAATACATACACCTGTACATATATTTTCAGGTTTATAAATAGGATTGAGTGGATGCCGTTATGTATTCCAAGATGAATGCACACTCTGGGGTCAAAGATATTGCAGATAAAAATATTCTTTATTGCTCTAGGCATTCCTCGTCAGACATTCCTTGGCTCAAAGAATGGCTCATTGGTTTATAAAAGCAGATGCTAAAGCATGCAAGCTTCCCGGCTAAATATAATAGTGAATGACTGAATATAAGAATTACCTTATTGAAGCCAACTTGACCAAATCAGAGTCTGAGTTTCTTCTTTGGATCGGATTGCATTGGATACGTGTTTCATTAAAGAATTGATTTTTTTTATTTAAAATTTATTCGAACTTGAAACTCTGAAATTATAGCCATCCTCCGGAATATTTCAAGTACGAAACCTCAAATTCAATAGAAAAAAGACTTTGTAACAACCAGATTTTGTAAGAATCTTGGGCCCATCTCTTGGGCCCAAGGGATTTGTCCTCAACTTTAACATAGCAGCAACGACTACGTTAAATACGTCATTATGGTTGGACAGACTGGCACACTGTTGACTAAATATTGCCAAAACTATATCAATCAACCTCAACTTTGCCTGAAAATAAGGATCAGTACTTTCTACTAACAATAGATCAGAATTGAAGTTGGATAAAAATATCAATCATTTCAGTTATTAGTTGCCGGACAAGTCAGGAAATCGCCCAGAATCATTAAGGAGTGAAGGATCTCTCTCCTCGTTGTGATTCTATTACATTAGGTAGAATTCAGTTTACTGTATATCTATAGTTTCAGGTCGGAGTATAGTCATAATCAGGGTCTGTGTAGCAAAGATTCAAATGTAATATAAATATTTAGTTTAAAAGTTTGTGATTCGCTAGACCAGGTCTGGAGAAACTTTGAGTGCGACGTACAAATATAAGTGGAATACTTCTCGATTGAATCTGTTCGGAAAAATCAGTACACTATAGTAGTCAATTTGATTCTAAAAGCATCTCCATGCCGCAGGGCCAGTTATTGTGATCCCATGTTCAATTTGAAAAAAAACGACACCACTACACATTTCTTTTTCACCTCGAAGGAGACTAGACTTCAGGAATTGGATCAATTTTTGTTCAATTATATATGTGTTCTATTAGAAATTCTATATTTTCACCAGCTGAAGAATAGACTTATATTATATTACATTTGATAATGTTCCGTGTAAGGTATTCGTTGAGTGATTCGACCTCCCGTGGTTATTTCTTCTTCCATCGTAAAGTATAGAAAATTGCTCTCTGGGTCCGGCACATGGAAAAGTATAATTGTAGGTGGACGATTTCATGCTTCTCGTCAATTAAGGTTAATCCACACAATATGCGCATTACTAACCGCGACAAACCATGATCGATATGACATGTTATTGTGAACAAAACGCACGATCTGGTCGGGAGATTGCATTTTGGAAACAACTTTTTTGTTTCATTCCTTAAAACTATAAAAAAAATGTTCTCCAGAAGCAGTAAATTACCGAAGTATGTTGAGAATTCCAAATAACAATCGTAATCATGTAATCACATAAGCTATGAGCTGGTCTGTTGATGAACGGTAAAACCTTGACATGACGACAGGACACGACAATAGAATGATGATGTTATTCTTATAAACATGAATGAATTATAATTGAGTAAAAATACAACGTAACAGTTTCAGATAGAAGTAGAAGCAGTCGTAGTAGTAATTCCAAGTAGTAGTAGTAGTACCAAGTAGTGCGTACGTGTGACGAAGCAAGATTTAATTATTATGCCGATGCCGTACGGATATCGACTTAAAAAATAAACACGATTTCTGAGGTAGTCCATCTATTCTTCCATTGCATTCACTGAATGACGAAATTATAAAGGGATGGACATACCTTTCATGAAATTATTATGAAGTTATCATGAGATGATGATATCAGTTTGTTGTTTCATTGATTTGATTTAAATCATACTTAATGCTATAAATTGAATGAAATCATTGGGAGGATTTCGCGTGATGTGTTGGTAGGGCGTTTCTTGTATGGATAAAGGGACGAGACAAGGAATTACGTACATATTTGTCATTTTCAGATTTTTTTTGTTTCTATGAAACGATTCATTTGTTACTTATTCAAAATATGTTGGATGGATGAATTGCGTGATCAAGTTTTGATTTCATGTGAACTCAACTGTATAAAAGAGGAGTTTTATTGAGAGAGGAGCGACGAATCAAATGTATTGGATGTTTATTATTCAATACCTTTCGGTGTCAGACAACGTGCTGATTGAATATCATATGGTGAATGGAAATTAAGTATCAGACACCAATTCCGGTACAATTCGTTTTTTTAATTCAAATACTTGTCTGGGGCCGCAAATATATTTCCTAATCTGTCCAAGATACATTATCTTGAATCTGTCAATCATCCTCATATATTGCATTGGATTACGTCTAAAACATTGTCCATACAACAAACATAGAAATATTAAATTGAAAGTTAATCAAATCAAATCAAAACCCAATTGGCAATTCTTGTTGAGCGAATGTACTTTTCAATGGAGAAAGTTGTTTTGGATCTGAGCCACTGATCAGAATTAAAAATTTAAAAAGTACATAATTAAGAAATTCATGTCTTCTGAAATTGGGCCGACCATATTAGTCGTAATTATCTTTGTCAACGATCTTATTTTCAAAAGTTTTCCTGTCGCTGTCTTGCACAAATGTCTAGTCTACTGTTATATTAGCCTTTATGTCTGCAAAAATTAGAGTAACTTATATTGTTCATTGGTTTCGTTTTACAAATTATTGTAAAACTATTCAGGCAATATCATTCAAAGATAATAGTTTTATTTTCAGTAAAATTGACTTTCACCATGAACAAGAGGGAATATTCCACTGTGCTGTTTGATATTCTTATACTTTTACGTATAAAGAATCTAGAAAGAGATTACATATCATTGGTTGTTACTATCTTCTATTTTGCAAACATTTCAATTTCTATTTATGGTTTCTGTACACAATGGTAATAGTATGAAATGAATATCTCTTTGGAACTTGACTCAATCAATCAATACTTGACTGTAGGGAAGGCACAACACGAGTGAATGCATCTGCAAAAAGATGAAAAATTAAACTCTAGCTATCATGTGATATAATGTTTCGTCTTTTCATCTGTTCAACCCTCCAAAAAGTAGTAAAAAGTAAACTTGATGAGAATCATCGGGTAACGACCACCGGGTCTTTGGGGTATCGGAACGCTAGCGGAAATGAATGCAGTTTGCTAGATAATGCACTGCATTGGAGAGAAGAAATATTATGCATAGGAAATTCATTTCACGTGCGTGTGTGATGAGAACTCTGAACTGAATTGCAAACGTTACGGCAACTTATCGGACCTGGAAGAACGAACGGGAAAAGTTTTCCAAAAACGTGGATGGCACTGGTTTCCCCTTTAACGTCTGTACTGTATAGAACACAGGAAGATTCACCTTGTATAAACTAGACTATTAGACTGCTAGAAAAGTATGAGAAACTTTAACATCTGTCTGATCGTTCTAACATACAGCTCGGTCCTGCACAAAGTTTACGTTCTTTATTACTTCAGCTTTCTCTCGTCATATTGCGTTAATTGGGAACTGGAAAAGATTGACTGAGACACCGACTCGGGAAAATTATTAATAATGATTCAGAAAACTTTTCCATCTCTCCGCTCCGTTGAGCTAAAAATGGGTTTATGTGAACCCGGCAAGTATACTGTACTCCACTATACTCCAGGATAATTCCTCCAAACAGGGAAAGTTTATGGATAATTGAGAATGTGTGCAATTCAAAAATGTTCTGAAATTTTCTTACGTGCGTAGAGTACCCCATACGCTAGCACTCCTTTGTGAGCACAGTTGTCTACGATACCAGAACTCACTTCTCACGTCTCACCTGCATTATCGCTCAGCCGTATTAACCGCTGCAGAATTGTGATACAAGATTTGGTATTCTCTTAGAGAGGGAAATTCCTCGGAATAACACTGCAAGGCCGCGCTGATTGCTCTACGGAGGTTTTTTTTTACTGGATTTGTGCACCTACTCTACGCTAGACCAGTCCAAATGGAATGCAACCCGACTCTACAATCTCATTTAATTTACCCGTCAATTATTTTAGTATTAAAAAATCGTTTTCAATGAAGGATAATGTCAAACGAAAGCAATATTAAAACAATATTACATCAAAGTCATATATGCGATATTAAGCATAATACAAAGAAGCGACAAAATTGGGTTTGTTTCGGTTGGTTACTAGATCAAATTTTTTGAGTTGAAACAACAAGTGACACGTAAGCTTGTAATATTCATATAATGAGATTAGCCTTTCCTGTTGCTTCTACATGGCATTATAAGTTTTATGACACCTAATATTCTACTCATTTCTATCTAGCACGTTCAGCTATTTTTTTAAAAAAATGGTACTGGTCTTTCTGATGTCTTAAATATTTCATTATTCAATCAGTTGCATTTTCATTTGATTTTCCTTCTTGTCGCTTTTTTACCGGCTTCAACCCGCCACTCTTCACTGACTGTGGCATCATTTGTATTGTCCCCTGCCTTGCAGACTTTTTCCTGATGATGGTCATGTTCCGTACACATTTTTGTAGATCAGTCTGACTCAGTGACTGCAAAAACCGTACGATAAACCGAGAGTGCGTGCATAGACCTCAAGAGGAAGACCTAGGGGAAATTAACTGTTATTTGTAAAAGTTATTGCTATTAATATATGTATGAGATGGGTCGAAATGCCTTAGAAAGATTCCCTAGACCACAGATGAACTCGACGCAATAATAATAATTCTAAACTCTCCTGCTTTACCTTACTGTATGTACATATGAACCACCCTTCTTCATCTCCTTGGCTTCTCACTTTCTCATTATTGCCTAAAATGAGGAGCACCGAGAGTTCCGAAGGAACTTACTTGCTTCTATGTCGTATCGCAAATCCAAAAATATAAACAGTAATATCTCGATAACTCCGCATGGTCTTTAATTTTAATTTTAGACTTGCAGCGAGTCTTTCCTGTCCTTATATTTCATGCAAATAAAAATGACCCCTTTAGTCGGCAGTACAAGGTTTACATCATGCGCTGACATATGCGGGCTCAATATATTTTCATTTTGGCAGAATTTCATGGAAAACGCAGGTCTAGTATGAATAATTTCAACACGCCTGTTCGTCACATTTTTTTTCTGCCCAACTCGGCGACATACAAAGATAAGCGTGTAATATTCATATATCAGGTGCGAAGATGAGATTAGTCTTTACTGTTGCTTCTGCTTCTGCATGCATTGTATTATAAACTTTATGACATTTATTATTATCTTTCCTGAACCCTCCACTCTCCTCCACCATGTGAAGCTGAATCTGCATCTCATTTCATCCAACACCTTAACACACACACTGCACGGGCATCTTTTCTAAATGAATCGGCAATTTCACAATGTTCCACCAGTGTCTTATTACTTGTATTGTAGGAAATATTCAACTTTTATCTATAAGTTTCGTCTCTTAAAAGGACAGCATCTTAATGACATGGACGCTTCGGATTCACTAATTTTCGTAACTTACAATTTTTGCTTAAACAAGAGTACAATCTGAGCTGCATTTTCTGGACTCTAAGCATATATTGCAGCATCATTTATGAGATTCGCAAATATTTGAGGAGATACTTTGAAAAAATATTAGAGATGGTGCATGTTTGAATTTAAATCTAAAGTAAACGAAGCAAGCGCATGTTACGTTGCAATTTATTTGCAAATTACAATCCAAAATTCATGCTCGAGTACATTCGCTGCATGCCTGCATTCTACATTGTCATTCTTTCGTAGTAATTCATGAATTTCATCACACTTGACAACTTGATACAAATGTGACAAAAACGTGTAGACTCATTTAGACTATATTTTCTAGACCACTTGATGTAGTAATACATAGAGTACAGGATGTAGTCATGTTGATTTCAGAAAATTTGGGCTAATTCTTGAATTGTTCTGTGTTTCTTCACAGAAAGCACACATATAAACATCGGACGATTATTGTCACTCGATTGTAGTAATTGGTACACACGAATTTTTGACAAAAAGCTTCCGTGATTTTAGGAGGAAGAATGTTAACTAATGCGATGTGGACAATAGACTTGACTTAATCAAAATTTGATAACTCTTTCTAACTGGAACTCTTTCTTAACCAAGTCACTTAAAAAACATTGCGTTTAAGAAGTGACGGTACTTATCCTCAACCTCAGCTTACGGAGCTTACAAAAATAGGCGTTCTTGAGATTCAATTGAAGAAGGGTTTCGTTTGATTAAGGCGTTGAAGTGTTGGATAAAACGAGGGCAGTAGTTTTCGGTACTCAACTCGTGGACTTATGGATTACTGGATTACGAGTACGAGGGTCAACAAACGGAATGTTTCCCTTGTACATTGGACAATTCACAGATTCGCTCAGACAATGGCTCATTGTATTTCGTAATTGTTGCACTACTTACTACGGCCATATTCGCAGTCTGACAAAATCATCCATGTGCCATTGTTATTGTTTTCCCATCCATCTACTTCAATAGGATTCTACAGTGCACCTATTCTACATAAGAGAATTGAGTAGTCGAGGAAGTAATCAACACTTTTATTACCATATTTGTATTTAAGTCACTCAGCATGTCTACAACTTTCTTTACAACTAGTAATTAATATTTAAATTGATTTCGTGCTAAGAAAGAAATGCCGCGATTAGTCGCGCATAGCAGATGGACTGAATCCTAGCTATCCTAGAATTCATAATAATCCATAACTGTAATATTTGAGCTCAATTATTGAAAGCCTTCCGGTAGCAGGATTTAACCTTATAATTAATCCTCAATTCCAGAGAGTGCGAGAATCTCCTACAAATTTTCCTCGAATTTCAAACGAAATGGCCAGTAATTAAAATATCTGCTTGGCTTAGTGCAATTAAAATTAATGGCTAAACCAGCAGTACTATAGGATACACCCGCTCATCGTCCCAAGTTCGATAAGAAATCCCATGATTAATTAATTAGAAGTCGAAATTCTAGAAAACAAATCCAATGGATGAGCTCTGTCCTAAATTATATCCCCCTAGATTGTTCCTTCCAACGGTCTACATCGCATAAATTCCTTCGGAGGATGTCGTCGTCGCTTCCTCGAGAGGAACTATTGTTGTCTGAAACTTTGTAGTAGAAGTCATTTGTCAACCACTGCGAAAATTACCTTTGCACTCTTCACAAAATTAGTGCCGACGTAGTTCTTCAAGGGTTAAACCGGAAAGGCTTTATATGTTGGGGAAAACCCCCAATTCTAATTTCAATTTGGCAATTCAGAAACTTGCTATCCATCTGCTGGAATCTGGTTATCCCATTATGATTCTGTATGGAATTTGGAATCATGGTTACAGAATCTTAAGCTCCTAGGGCATTGTAATACATTGGATGGAATATCAAGGCTAGATTTCTCAACAAATCCGAAAATTCTCACACATTTTGGGTTTTCGTTGGCAATATTTGCGCAATGTCTAAGTATTGAAATCTCCACAAAACAAATTTTGAATTACGTAAGTCCGAAACTTCTTTCTGTGGAAGCGGGTTAACTGAGAAGACCAATGAGGAGACGTGCGGATTGAGATTTTATTATTGTGGATTACTTTTGATGGACAATACTTTGTGGCGATAACATAGACTACGGTCTATGAACAGCAGCTAATAAGTCTTGAGACTTGGGTTAAGTCAAGGCAAAGACTTCCTTTCACACTCATTACTCACGACGACAAGTCTAACTAGGGCATGGAGAAGATGAGACAAACGTTAGTGCTGCTTTTTCCCTCACTTATTGCATTCTTGTTTTGCATGTATTTCAAATTCAAATGCCCCTTTGTTGTTTCCTTGCGTGTACATCTTCTTAAATGTTTTCAAGTACTTATGTTATGTAGTAAAATATGAACATGTGGGATGGTCTGGATGTGGATGTGAGTTTCAATGTCAGTGGGGTTGTTTCCTTTCTAAGAAATAGCTCAGAAGAAGTTAGTCGCTTAGCTTAGATTACGTAAACTTCTTAACCACAAACCATGAAGACAGGCAAGTAGCGAGAGTGAGAACCTTCATTACCTAGTCTGAAAGGAAAAGTAATTTCAAACTGCGAACTTAAGTTTCTGAGCGATTTTCACGGGCAGTACTTGTACTTTTAGTTTGAGAAGGTGCAGATCCCATTTGGTACAGTGGTCCGTAATGTCATGTGTCGTTTAGTTTGGGTTTTCGCAAGTGTCAATCTTAAAAGTGTTGCTTAAATATTCATAATGGAACATTTGGTTGGACTGTGTGAATGAACAAAAAGTTCGTTGTGGTGATTGTGAGTCTATCATAAATTCTAGAATTTGAGGTATTTGGTGCTCAAACAAATTAATAAGATAATTACAGAAGTATGGAATTACAGAGGTGTTTGTTCTTGACCTTTAACCTTATCTCTGCCCGTACGATCCCCATTGGCTTTACTGAATTCGTCATCATTGACTTCTTTAATTTTTGCTTACTTTTTTCTTAGAGTTCTGATATTCCCTTGAAAGTAGCGCATTTAATATTTATGTACGAAATCTGAGCACGTACGTTCGCGAGGTGGATTCTATCAAGAAACTTAGGAACGAACGTCAAGAAATTGGCTGTTAGTATGTTGGTTAGAAGAATGAAGTCAACTCTTGTCGATTTATTTCCGGCTGGAAACCACACAAACAACTTCCAGAAGCCTATTATTCTATGACTCTAAGAACCCCCTCCTCATTCCTCCATCCGATCGACGACAATAGGTTTCCCTGACATTGTTGCTGTAAAAAGAAAGAAGTCGTCGTCAAGAGTCAATGTATTTCTTTCAAGAAAGAGTGGTTGAACTCTCACATCCACAGCAAATGCGATGCAATGCCCTGAGTTGCTCTGCTTTGCTTTGCTTGACTCCGTGAAGTTTCAATTTATTGAGGAAGGAAAGGGTTGAAGGAGTATATGTTACAGCCAAGGAGATTTTCACTCATTACTTGCTTCCACTTGAAGAGGAAGGCCATTTGCAGTTAGATTATTGAAATATCTTAAGACATTATTTAAGAATGCATTAATCAATTGGCATCTGTGGAAGAAAAACACTTTTAAGGCAACTACCACACCGTGTCGGGCGGAAGAATTAAACCCTCCACCATAGCCACAGAAGCCTCAAGGGCTGATGTACCACAATTCTGCAACTGACTCGGTATTTGTCCTTAGTATCTTGTAATGGGTCGATTTCTTTGTATATTTCTTACTAATTAGGACTGCGCCAGGAGCTTGATGATAAAGAAACTAATAATAAAAATACGAATTCATACAACACGAAGATATAAGTAGACTGTAGCATATGCTGGTTTAAAAAAAACTCGAAGTTTAAAAAGTGTGAAAAATATGTTTCCTTATCTCCGGAACGAAAAGGAGAACGGAGAAAAGAAGTTGCCGTCTTTTGCCTCTTCTACTATTTACTTCCCCAGAATTTATGACATTTCTCTGATCCTGACGTGAGAAATTTTTGCAAACTCTGAACAAACAATGAATGATTTCTCTTGCTCTGTATGGATTATATACGAGTGTCGGAGAAGGAGTTCAACTATCCCGACTTCCTTGGGAATCGTTCAACGACCTTCACAATACTATTTCCATTTTCCGTGAGTTGATTACATTTTATTTGTTTAGAATTCCATTCCTTCTTTATATCTCGACGGCATGCAATACTTGCTCGCGTATGTACTTTATCTCATCCAAGATCATTACTTTACTTACATACGTCCAGCTACTGTCTTCATGTAATGTAATTTAACGCAGCACATTTACAAGAGAGATGATTTTTATTAAAATTACAATCTTGTAATCAAGAGTGATGCGCGTACTCAAAAAGCTGAATAATGATGACTGCATGTAGTTCACTCCCTTGCAATGGAATGGAATGCACGAAGTAACTCAAAGTAATAAACATTTATAAACGCGAGTTCATGGCTTAATAAAGCCTGAAAGGTTAATGATGATTTTTTCAAATCAACAATGTTCGCTTCCAAGTCAAGCTCAGTTCATTGACACGTTCCATCAACCGTCCGTTTCGCTGGTTTTTCTACAAAAAATCTAAAATGAGGAAAATGAATTGTCGGAGAGATATTTACACACGCCATTGCCATTCCCATTATTACAACAATGTTTGTCGAGGCCAACTGACGGCACACTGGCGGAGGCAGGATTTCCTTATAATTATGGAATTATTGCAAAACAACCGCAGGTTCCATGGAATTCTAACTCTGCTCAAAACTTTTGAACATGAGATAGAATGGGAGAAAGGAAAGGTGCGTCCATGGGAAGAATGTTTTTGTTCTTGTGAACTGGATTGTGAAATTGCGATTCCTCACCCTGATGCTCCATTTTGTTCGTTTTATCTTCGTAAATGGGTGATTTATAGTGTTTAATAACCTGGGTTTCGACGGCGGGCTTCGTTGGACCTTTTGTTCGAGTTCGGATTGTGGAGTTAGACTAGAATGAATAGGAATTCTGCATCAATTTTGGAAACACATGTGAGATAAGAAACTTACAAGGGAACTCCATCTTATGTATGTTCATTGCATTTCGTTCCCAATTGAAAGACACTGGGTACATTTTAATTACCAATACTTTCCCGACGTTCTACCGCCTTGTTGAGTGAATACATGCATTTCCCTCCTCACTGGCTATTATCCAAAAGTGCCAATTTCCTCGTAATAGTGAAACCCACACAACTTGGTGACATCAAAACAATCTTGAAGGTGTTACGTAATGGCTGTAGCCTTTTATCTTCCGCTTGAATATTCATATCCGGTAGGTGCGAAACCCTTAGTGCATGTGTGGTTTTGGATGTGTGTAAACTGCAATTGAATACAAACTGATAAAACCTAGCTGAAGTATATTCACATTAAATCTCCGGCAAATGAAACAAACAATTCACTTTAAATGTCAACAAGACAAACCATAGTTTCTACCAAGAAGACTTCACGTATAGCAGATATACAGCATTCAACTACACGTGAAGTCTTCTTGGTTTCTACCATTTCAAACATATGTAAATATCACAAAGTAATAAACTTAATTAAATTTCGAAGCAAAGTGCATGTAGGCATTTTTTGTGGTTTGTCGCCTGTTGAAATCCAATGGAGATACCAATTTACTTCTGCTGTGTACTGTGAACCACAAAGGTACGATTGTTAGTTCGATTTGATTTAATTCCAACGTTAGCTTTGCTTCGGGTCTGGTTACGTTTCACATTTACACTTGCACTCTTCGGTTGTAGAAGACGGAGGCGGCCTTGTAAACTGATAAAATCGCTATCGACCAAATAAATAGACAGGGTTATTTTCCTATGGTCGGTCCCATCGTCGGTCGTTGCGAATGCACTTTAACTCCTACTCACTTTTACGCACATGCTGACTGGACAGCAGCGAAGATAAATTCATTTCACTTTCAAAGTTTGACGAGTAGGAGAAAGGAGTAACTGGAGAAAAAACGTCTACACCGACCAATCTTTGGATGAATCCAAGTCGAAATCGAAAGTGGAGTGGAACCAGTGATCGGTTCAGTTCTGTTAGGCTGTCCTATATTTTTTGGAATTTCAAAAGCAACGAGTCTAGATTATGTGGATGAGTGCTGGATAAGAGTTCAGGCAAAAGTGCCTTCATCTTTGTCCCCAATTCAGGGGTCATCATTCATCCTATTTCTGCGTGCTTGGATCTCGCATATATAGCAAACAGAATAAACTTCTTGCTGTGTAAGTACTTCCCTTGTCACAAACACAACTCGGTCCAGTGGCAGTCGGTTTCAATGAATTCTCGCATACATACTTCGAGTACCTTCAAGAATCTGCGAATCGAGAAATAGTTTTGATCTGGGCATTCTTGTTTCACACTAACACGTCAGATGGATTTTCTCAGAAAAGTGAGATTTGTGTAAAAGTGGTGCATAGGAAATGAAATAAGGAAAGTGCAATTTACGCACTCGAATCGCGAATAATGTCGGCGCATGCAAAAACGAATGGCCGCAAGTATGGGTGTCCGAGTAAACTCGAGTTCCAAACATTAAACGTATTTCCTTTGCTGAATTATCTTATTACTTGACGCCCAGAATTAATCAATCAGCGGAGTGGGCTCCGGGAGTATTTCAATGTGATTGAAGTGAGAAAGAAATTGAGCAGAGCATTTCGGAATTGGGAGTACAAAACCGAAACTGCTATCCAGAACTTTACGAATCAATCCCTCCTTCCAAACAGAACACAAGGTGGTAGTTTTCTATAATGGATACCGCACAAAGGGCACAGCAAATAACCCCCCGTCAGAATTGGCTGTATTTTGGGCATGTTATAGCCCTTGACCTGCCGAACAAAGTTTGTGAAGGATGCATGACGATTTGACCCCGGCGCGACTGCTGCATGACAGCATGTGCGTCGCCACCATGCACCCTTCACAAACTTTGTTCGGCAGGTCAAGGGCTACAACATATCAAAAATGGAGCAAATTCTAACAGA